>JAUMGZ010230638.1:0-11057 GCA_032359645.1 Pododesmus macrochisma
ACTTAATTTGGATAATTTGGATTGTACATTATATCAATGTCAGTGAAGAAGTAAGGTTTAGTGTACAAATGTCAGTGAAGAAGTAAGGTTTAGTGTACAATACTCCAACAGGTTTCTCACCAACTGTGTATAATTTCTAATCATTTATGGTATCATAGTAAATTAGATTGGCGTTTCTTCATATCTTCTTTAGCAAAATAGACTTATTGTGTAGAAAAAAAACTAAAGCACTTGAATTGAACATCCACAAAGTTACAGATAAGTTGGTTATAATTAATTCAGGTTTCCTGGAATATAAATTAGGAATATGGTGTTAAGTGGCCATAAGAGAATAGGATGGGTAGTTTAAATACCAGCGATTGTCTCTGAAAGTACTATACTGGGACATCGAGAATGCAGTCAAGCATCTCAGACACAAACTTGCTGATGCTAGCTTGACTGACAATCAATATTCAAGAGATCAACCACAAGTCTGCTTATTCCTTCAGACCCTCGGGGCTGGCATCCTATAGTTTTCATTCATTTGTATAAACATCAATAAATTTGTGTTAAAAACAGTTGACCTACTATGTGGTGGCTGAATACAGACCCATGTATTTTACATTAACTATCAGTTTATTATCCTCAACAAATATACTTAATTGTAGTGTAGTTATAGACATTTATATCATATTACTCCAGTTTGATTATATAATTGATAATAAATAATATTCTACATGATTGTATCAGTATTGAACTTCTAGGTATTCAGATTCAGGAAGAGAACAGCCGTAATAATGCCGTAATAATAAATCAATCTTTTACTGGGTTAAATAATAACCTCATAATCTCTGCACTGACAGACTCACATTCAAGAATACACTATCAAAATAGTATTTGTAATAACTAGTTTCTATGCAGCTAAATATTGACTATATAAACTGTTAGTACACAGGATCAAGTGTATACTTATTAACCCTGTAATCTCATTATAACTTTGTTATAGTTATAATGGTATAATACTACAACTTTTTTAAACAGTGTGTCAAAACAGTGCAGAGATCAATATGTCTCTTTTGTATTTTATTAAATTAATCTTCCAAAGAATTTCTATATGAACGTATTGATGAAAATGTCCTTAAAATCTTGGCCCCCCAGCTTGTATTATTCCACAAACATTCTAATATCACCAAGTACAAGAGGCCTCGGTAAACATTGTAACTCATCGACACTTAAAATAAATATTGCATTTTTGTTTTTTAAATTTCATATATCCGTATAGTACATTGGTTTTAATTCAGTATTCCACATTTTAATTCGTTATTCCACGTTTTAACAGATGCTGAATACACACACATTAACACAAAAATATTAAGATTAATAAAATATGATAATTCATATACTCAGACTGTAATGAAAACCTGCTAAGAACGTGATAATATGCTGAAACACGCTGTGTACGCATGTACAGCTAACAGGAGTTAAAACATGTGCATCTACATTTTGGCAGAATAAATGTAATAAGCCACATATTATGTAACACCTGTTTCACTTGTTAATAAAAAGGATTCACTTGTCTGTTGAAATAATAAAATGTACGTAATACACAAAAGAATGAAAACAGTCAAATAAAAAGTCCAACATTACAATTATAAAAATGCACACAATATAATCAGTTCACTGGTACAGTCTGACGGCAAGTGGTCCGTTTTATGTTTTCTTTATCAAACATTTTTATAAATTTTATGAATTATTACTATAAATCTGATACAATTAATGTTACATTAAATTTAAGTGATCACATTAATGTGGTGTTTCTGCCTTGTTAATAAAAACAAAACATTAAATAATTAGCCCCATTCATACATTTCAAGATAACAGCTAAATGTCAAATTACAAATATTTTCTTGTTCCAACAGACTGAGAATTCATGAATCACTCCTGTGCATTTTTTATGGGACTTGTTTAATGAAAATGAATGTGAAAGAAAAGTACAAACAGTTTGACAAGACAAGCAGGTCAGAAAACTGATAATCTTATCGTGTGGATTGCCAAATTACCACTTAAGCAAATTACTCCTTCTAAACTCAAAATTTAAGCTAAACTAAAAACTTCACATGGACTGAAGTAGACACAGCGGGTCATGCAAGTAAGGATGTTAACACCAAAACATGCAAGGTCTCGGCTATATTTCCACTGCAATTCTGTAACCAATATAACATCATGGAATCACGATTGTATGTGAAATACACATGTGTTAATAAAGAAGATAATCAATAGAAAACTACACTAGTGAATTATCCTTGCTCCCTTTGATACTTGAGGCAGACTCCGAATCTAATATGTTCCACATTATTAGAGTGCTGCTCTCAGACTGCAGATGTAAGACTTTTTAATAATATATATTAAGTGCCTTTATTCTACTGTTAACAATTTGATATTAAAACATGCAGTACACAATGCATTAACCTTTGTTTGAATGTAAACACCCAATATGTGATGGGCCTTTAATAATCGTACATTTTTTAAAACTATTCTTGAAGTCTTCTCTTAGAGTATTAGCTACATGTCTTTTATTAGAGAACTGATGATAAATCTTCTTTTAGAGTATAGACGACATGTCTTCTTGTAAAGTATATACACATGTCTTTTTGTAAAGTATAGACGCCATGTCTTCTATTAGAGAACTGATGAAGTGTATTGGCTACATGTCTTCTCTTGGAGTATTGAGAACATGTCTCCTCTTAAAAGTTTTGTTGACATGTCTTCCTGTCAAATACTACCATCTTGTCTTCTCTTAGAGTATACTGAAGACAAGTCTTAGTAAAGTATTCTTATTGTCATTACGAGTACAGATGTGAAATAAATATATAAGAAATAATCTTGTTTTATTAATATAAGAACCTCTATACAGACATGATGAAACAACCCTGGTGTAATTCAATGAAATACAGTAATGTTACAGTCAATAAGGGTCAATTTATACATTAATGACTTGGTACTATGTATCAAACATATCCTAATAACATTATTACTAGACTGTATTTACTGTAAGTGTTTAATGGGTGTGAATAGAAAGCAGATATTCCCTTAACTTAGTGGTACATCAAGCAAGATTAATTAACAAATTCCAGATTAACATCAATGAATAAACATGTATCATCCTTTTTAATGAGAACAAAGTCTTTGCCAAAGACTGACTCAAGGAAGCAGGAACAAATTTGTCACAAGCCCAGAAAATGGTAACATCACTCTCAATGCAATACCAGTAATTAAACATTTTGTATGTGTTTTATCTGTACCCATAACAGTGCGTGCCAACTTATCGTGACTAACAGTTACAGAAATGTAAATTATGTTTAAATTATTTTCAAAGTGATCATTGGATACTTTTGATGTTTGTCATAATTGTTTATCTCTGCTGTATGTAGTAGTCTGCTGTATGTAGTAGTCTGCTGTATGTAGAAGTCTGCTGTATGTAGAAGTCTGCTGTATGTAGAAGTCTGCTGTATGTAGAAGTCTGCTGTATGTAGTAGCCTGCTGTATGAAGTAGTCTGCTGTATGTAGTAGTCTGCTGTATGTAGAAGTCTGCTGTATGTAGTAGTCTGCTGTAATTGTTGATCTCTGCTGTATGCAGTAGTCTGCTGTATGTAGTAGTCTGCTGTAGTCTGCTGTATGTAGTAGTCTGCTGTATGTAGTAGTCTGCTGTATGTAGAAGTCTGCTGTATGTAGTAGTCTGCTGTATGTAGAAGTCTGCTGTATGAAGTAGTCTGCTGTATGTAGTAGTCTGCTTTATGTTGTAGTATGCTGTAATTGTTTATCTCTGCTGTGTGTAGTAGTCTGCTGTATGTAGTAGTCTGCTGTAATTATTTGAGGTAATTAAACTTGCATTTATAGAACTAAAATGTTTAAAAAAAAAGTGAACTTGATACCTGAATGTTCTTAGACCAATTAGTTTTCAACTGTTCAACAACACACAACAGTTTTCAATTTTACTTTGTTGATATTTAAAAGATATAAGGTCATACAAAATTTGTTTGTTTTTGTATGCTGAAAACAAAATATTTATAAGCAAAAAAATCTATAATTTTCTTGTTTTTTAAAAGTGAAAACTTTTGTCAGCATATAAATAGTTTTTCAGTTTAACCGTCTTAAACTAAGTAAAATAAGGAAATATACTGTAAAACATATCAAGAATGGTAAAAACAGTTGCATTGACAGATATATGCAGTGAATCAAGTCATTTTATACAAGATATTCAAAGTTAGGAATCGAGTATCACACATAGTGTATGCATAGTAATGTTATGGAACTTAATGATAAACTTATACACTGTTTTATAAGAAAAAGAAAACATTTAACAAATCAAATACATATTAGACAACTTGTAACATAATATATGCTTAAAGATTTAAAGTGGGGTGCCTAATAATGAACTGCAAGATTAATTGTAACATTTGTTATCTAGTTATTAAGCCTATTCATTCATATGAATGTGAATGGTTTGTGGAATTTAAATACAGACATAGTTTGGCTATAGGATAACGTAGGTGTAGAGACGGGTACTCTAATATTTCAGGGACAACCTCATGTTTATTCATCAGTCCCATTCATAATGTGTGGGTAGAAATCGATCACCTGTTTACATACTCTTATATCAATTCGGGTATTTTGTTCCAGTAAAAAATGCAAGTTTCCTAACCACCTTCTAACAACCAGCGTGTCCACCTACACAGTATAGACAACCAACCACAAATCAAGTTTGGTATGTGTGCCTGGAACACTTTCATATGAAGTTCAGTTTGGGCCTGTTTACAAAGTACTGTAATTAGTCTGTCCTTTTATAGTATAATCTACTCAAAGGGCACTTTAACAAAGATACTGTTTTTTCAATCAGTCCAGAGTTCTAAAATGCATCTAGCACATATGTTGTAACATTGTCTAGTACCAGAATACACAGTGTATGTTGTCACATTGTCTAGTACCAGAATACACAGTGTATGTTGTCATATTGTCTAGTACCAGAATACACAGTGTAGGTTGTCACATTGTCTAGTACCAGAATACACAGTGTATGTTGTCACATTATCTAGTACCAGAATACACAGTGTATGTTGTCACTTTGTCTAGTACCAGAATACACAGTGTAAATTGTCATATTGTCTAGTACCAGAATACACAGTGTATGTTGTCAGATTGTCTAGTACCAGAATACACAGTGTATGTTATCATATTGTCTAGTACCAGAATACACAGTGTATGTTGTCACTTTGTCTAGTACCAGAATACACAGTGTATATTGTCATATTGTCTAGTACCATAATACACAGTGTATGTTGTCACATTATCTAGTACCAGAATACACAGTGTATGTTGTCAAATTATCTAGTAAAATAGTACACAGTGTATGTTGTCACATTATCTAGTACCAGAATACACAGTGTATGTTGTCACATTATCTAGTAAAATATGTTGTAACATTGTCTGGTACCAGAATACACAGTGCACATTGTCATATGGTCTGGTACCAGAATACACAGTGTGTGTTGTCATATTGTTTGGTACCATACATTATACACAGTATATGTTGTCATATTGTCTGGTACCATTCATTATACACAGTTTATAGTGCATTGGTTGACACCAAGCATATAATATATGTTGTCTCATTATCCTGTTATTACATATTCTGTATTTTCCGGATTAAAAGTCACATCTGTATGTAAGCTGCAGGGCTACTTTTTGAGGATTTTTTGGGTTTTGGTAACATATAAACTGCGGCAGAATATTAGCTGCAAGTATTTCCAGAAACACCAAGATTTGCAGCCATTTTTGTACGTACGCCATTTTCGATACCCGTAAGTAAACGACGTATAAACTTATATACTGGAATTAAACATCGTATTCTTTATTATGTATATATAGGTACCATATACATATAGTCTTTGTTATGACAATGTATTGTTTCATTATAATACACCTGGTACATATACACACACATGTATGTTGTCACAATGCCTGGTACATATACACACACATGTATGTTGTCACAATGCCTGGTAAGCCCCCTTTACACACATAGAGATCATTTGGTGACCATTGAGCGATCCAAAATTGGCCTGATCTCTTGACGATCTCTCAAAGCCCCGAAAAAGTCATTTCTGTGTAAATGCTTGGGAGAACCTTGTGTGCTCATTGTGCGATCAAAATGCAATTTTTGGCCAACTTTAATGGCGATCTATAGACATCTTAGAGCGACCTTGGCAGCACTTATTTTGCGACAAAGAGAGATCAAGGGGAGATCAACAGAGATAGCTGAGAGATCAGGTGCAACCAAGAGAGATCACTGAGAGACCGGAAGAGAATGCTGAGACCGTTAAGCGCTCCTTGAGAGATTGCTTCCCTTGGCGACTGTTGAGAGTTGTTTTGGACCAAGTCAAAACTTTAAGGAGACCGCGGCGACCGTGGAGATCACTGGAAGATCATTGAGAGACCATGGCGACTGCTGGGAGCTCATTGAAAATCTTTGAGAGATCTACCCATTTTTTCATCGTTCAACAGTCTCTCAACGATCGCCAGCTCTGTGTAAAGGGGGTTGTACCGTACACCCCACAATCACACTACTAGGTAGTTGAGAAAAGACAATACAATTAGTTGATAACAACGGAGCATAATTCAATATAAACTTTCAGTCAAATCAATGGCAGGGGACAGTACATGTATAATAAAACATTAGGCAGTGATACACATGCACTTTTACAATTATCAAAAACAAAATTTTGAGAAAAACAAGAGATAAAAATGTGATTTATAACATAGGCCTTGATAAAAATTATAATTTATTTATTTTGTGTGGTAATCTAATAAGACAGTACAGATAAACCTGCTTGATGGTAGTCTTCCTTGTGATTACAGCCCTGTGTGCCACATCATACGCACATACAATAAATACCTTCAAAATTGTTTTTATATAATGAATGGTTTTACTGCATTTATCTTTGAACAAAATGCCTTCATTTTAAAATAAAATGTTAGCTATACATATTCAATTTATCATTTTAAATTCCTCGGCATTAAAACTTTTTCATTCTCAAACTGTAGATGTGTACTAAGAAGAGCTAATTTTGTTGGAATATGTGGCAGATTGTGGGCAGTGTTTGGTTATGTTGAGATATATAGGAGTACTTTGTATCACTATGGTTTGATAAGTGATATATTCCTAAAGATTGTTAGTTTTAATGTATCCTATAGGACTGATAATCAGCCACTGAAACTGGAACTACAAACTATTAAGAGGTTTCCTATCAACAATGAATTAATCAGCCGTGGTAAGGTTAACAATCTCTATGCTTACAACAATGACAGACTACAGTATCATAGAAACTAGAGTATCACAGACTACAGTATCATAGAAACTAGAGTATCACAGACTACAGTATCATAGAAACTAGAGCATCGATTATCATGCACTTTATATCTATATTAAAACAATATAAATATACATATGAAATTAATATTTATGGCAATTTATCTTTTCAATATATAAGTGTTATAAATGTCATATTTCCCTTCACATATTTTGCTTGAATTTTTATATAATAAGGATATAACATAGTTTTATTTGAAATGAAAAATGCTGTAATTTGACATTAAAAAATATTAACCATCTGTTAAGCAGTTGTTAATATTATTACCATGATTAAGTCTCACTCCTTCTAATGCTTATATAAATGACGCGACATATACCAACATGACACTCACATAAAACTACTTACAAAATCTTTCAGGTAAGCCACTTAAATAAATCCCAAAGCCATTCCTAATATAACAAACAAGTCAGGTAAAAGTTAAGCAGCTTTTCTTATTTTGGTTTAAAGTCAGTATTGAACTTCATTTAACAAATATTTTATTTATGCCATACGAAAAAAGAAAAAAGAAAAAAGAAAACAGAAAACAGAAAATGTCAACATTGGAATGACTGGAGATTTTAGTCTATCTTATCAGAACAGTAACACATACATTATTTTTCATATTATTGATCCTGATCATGAATATACTAGAACTTTTGATTATATTATATCTTCAAAGGTTCCCTTTCAAATATATAATATTGTGTCTATAATATGTATAATGTCACCTCTACTCAGTATGTATATATCATATATATTGTATTGCCAAACAACTTGTTATCTTTTGAAAAAGAAAACATTTATTTGCATTGTAAAAATATATTTTTATTTCAAAGTACACCAGAGAATGATCAAACACTGAGGTTACATGCATGTACAGTAATCCTTCGGCTAACAGAACTAAATAACAGTGATATTACATAAATAGAATCCTAGTGCAGAATACGGGATGGTTGTCAAATAGGTGTATTTTATGCAGGTAATAATCTACCTGTAGAATTAAAACATCAAAATATTCTAACTATGTGTGCAAGCATGTTGAAAGTTTTTTACATGAATATTTTACCTGTGTGATCCAATCGCTATTGAATGTTGGCCATTTACAACTGTTTTGTCAATTACCACATGACCATACTTTACTTCCCCATCATACTTGAAGTATTATGTAATTCTATAAATCATTATTCTAGATATTTTATGGACAACTTAGAAATAGTTAGGGTATAATATTTGTTAATTTTGAAGGTTTGTTGTGAGTCCTTTAGGTCAAAAACACTACACACTTACATCATATGTACCTGACATTTCAGGTATAGACTTTGTAAAATAATATGTACCTTGACAAATGACCCACTTCCCAGGTAAACAAAATATACCACAGGTAACACACGTGGGTGACTGTTACAAACGAATTGTTTAAAATCGATTTTACCACATTCATATTAAATGGATGACTTGATGGGAGTCACGAACATGAATGAGTGAAAATAAATGTTGATTCACGTTGACGCCCAGTATAATAGTGTCAAGAAACCACAGCGTTAAACGTATTTTACAACACAATACTATATGTCTATTACAATTTTAAGTTTAACCATGCAGTACTAGAAAGAATTACATATATAGTTTAACATTTTAACTAAATCAATCAAAAGGAAGATTTTAATTACTTCCTCTTGTTTCCTGCCATTTGATACGGGGTACATTCTGTATCCGTCCAGCATCCCAGGTAATGACCAGAGGTGAATACCTGTAACGACGTACCTGTAAAACAAGACACATAAACAACAAGTAACGACACTTACCACAACGTTTACGTTTACAAAGTATTTTCCGTATATTTTTTAAAACTTTTCTTGAAGATACAATCGGGAATGCAGAGATGACATAGTTACGAGGCGATCCAGCATTTCTTAAGAAAAACACATATTTAGTTGATCTTCTTGTTAAGTTTGAAACACAATTTTCTGTATCAATATTTGCACCGAATCCTGTCACTCGGATCTTTTTTATCTTCCCAAGGTTTCCTTTAAAGATTTTTACTATTCTAATAGTATTATTGTATTTCCCAGCAGTTGAGGGCACCGATTGGGTGACCCTACCCTCTACCACCAAATCTGCCAGGTAAGCACTGGACATAGGATCCGTGAAATCTGTGCCACAAGTCCGACACCACACGTGGAAAACACATAATAAAAGTCCTAATATTATAAATCTCAGTCGGAACAACTTCATGTTGCCATTTGTATGGACTGTCCTATGTCTAGCGGTGTATCTCACATGTTGTACACTGACCTGCTCTCAACACACGGTGTGTGTATATAAGCTCGATATCATAGCGGTAGTAGCAATGTGACGTCACTACCCAATAAACCACTGGCTTTCTCCGAAATATCATGCCTCCTCTTTATATAAACTTCTTTTGCCAGATCTAAAGTTTTTGACATGGTGATTTACTAAAAAGGAATGAATTTCATTTTGTAAATCCTGGCGTTATTTGTCTATTTAATTAAACGTCTGTATTAATACTGGTGATTCAGTAAGTCGTTGTCAAAACAATAGATTAAAACGAAGCAACGGATGAATATACATGCAGACAAGACACAACTAACAGGAAAAGAATCATGGTTTAAATAAAGAATCAACTTGTCATCTCTCATTGAATGATTATCAATACAAGTTTTGTCAGAATCAAATCCATTGTCAAGAAAACACACAATGCCAAATTTAAATATATACAATAACATCCATCCAAACTATACTTGTTTGTTTGTTTATTGGGGTTTAGCGTCCCTTTAACTCATGAATAGGTCATATCGAGACGGTGCCTGCTTGTGACAGTGCGCACTTATGGCGTCTTTATAGTGCTGTCTCACTGAAATATCGCACCGTTGACACATTGACACGATACTTCACACAGTCACATTATGCTGACACCAAGCTAACCAGTCCTTCTCCTACTCAGTAATGCTGAGCGCTTAGAAGGGAGCGAGAAAATTGCCTAATTTTAACATCTTAGGGATTCGTTCCCATGACCTGGTATCTACGTGTAGCACCAGTCTACCAGCAAGGATAGTTTTTAACCATCAATACTTATTTTATTTTTAATTTATTAACCAAAACATAGTTGAAATCTGCTCATAGTCAAATTAAAGCTTATATTTCTACTAATTGTTTTGAATGAATAGAGACATGGATGCAGCATGTTGCAATGTAGCGCTCTGTATACATAGATATATACTGTATTTGTATTTCCCATATAAGTTGATAGACTTGGTTATTTCCAACGATCTTGGTAACCTCTATAGATACTAGTAGATTATATACTTCTCAAAAAAAACCTCCTGTTCCAAAGGGGCTCCCAGTAATGCACGGTGTTACTCCTAGGTGGTTGTTTGTAAATAACTGGATATGTACGGTGTTACAGTACTCCAAGGTGGTTGTCTGTAAATAACTGGATATGTACGGTGTTACAGTACTCCAAGGTGGTTGTCTGTAAATAACTGGATATGTACGGTGTTACAGTACTCCAAGGTGGTTGTCTGTAAATAACTGGATATGTACGGTGTTACAGTACTCCAAGGTGGTTGTCTGTAAATAACTGGATATGTACGGTGTTACAGTACTCCAAGGTGGTTGTCTGTAAATAACTGGATATGTACGGTGTTA
>JAUMGZ010230649.1:0-21272 GCA_032359645.1 Pododesmus macrochisma
GTCTTTATAGGTACTAAGTGATGACTTGGTTGAGGGTACTGTAACTTGCTCACCAGTCTTTATAGGTACTAATTGATGACTTAGTTGAGGGTACAATAACTTGCTCACCAGTCTTTATAGGTACTAAGTGATGACTTTGTTGAGGGAACTGTAACTTGCTCACCAGCCTTTATAGGTACTAAGTGATGACTTTGTTGAGGGTACTGTAACTTGCTTACCAGTCTTTATAGGTACTAAGTGATGACTTTGTTGAGGGTACTGTAACTTGCTCACCAGTCTTTACAGGTACTAAGTGATGACTTGGTTGAGGGTACTGTAACTTGCTCACCAGTCTTTAAAAGACTGTACCAGGGTTGGTCTATCTATAGCAACAGGTAATAACTTATTTGTCTTTTCAGGTTTGCAAAGTTGTGTATGGACGCTTATCTTGTGTTAAGAAAGAACTCTCATCTACTCATCAACTTGTTCACGATGATGTTGTCATGTGGAATTCCTGAACTTCAGTCTCTTGACGACATCAGTTACCTAAGAAAGACACTCAATGTTGAAAAAACAGAGGAGGAAGCTATTAAGTACTTCTCAGAACAATTTAACACTGCCGTGGGCGATCAATGGAAGCAGAGAGTCGACTGGTTCTTTCACAATGTCAAAAATATGTGATTTCGTCCATTGGACATTATTATTCTTAGATAAATGTGATGTGATCTTTACTATGTGACACAACTGATCTGATCAAATGGAACAGAATAAAATGGCTTTCACAAATTGATTAAATCTGAATAAATTAAAAATAAATTGTGGAATAGAAATAAAACGCTATTCAAAAATGTGTAAATATGATTAGATGTTAACTCTTTATAGGAACAATCAGTAGCTTTGTTGATGGCTTCTTGTTTGTTAATTGGAGTTGGAGTTCAACATTTCAGGTTCTCCATCTGTTTTCTGATCAACGTTTTAGTCCACCTTGCATAGTTCAATTGAACTTTTCCTATACCAATCTGTTTGTCCGTTGTCTAAAGAAATACCACTGGGTCAATTTTACAAAAACTGCTGTATATGTTCCCTGCAAGCTCCCCTTTCAGATTTGTGTCCAATGTTGCTGACCTCGATCCAATATAGCCGTCCTTGCTTCTGATTGGGATAGACATTTTTGATTTCTTATCAAGTAGAGTTGGTCAGATTTTCACAAAACTTAATGGATATGTTCCAATGTTGTTTAATCAATCTAATATGACCAATTTGACTTTTGATTGCCTGAGAGTTTTTTACTTGTTGTTAAGAACCATTGGTCTGATTATTCACAACTTTCAGATGTTCTGTGCTTGACCTCCTTTAAGATTTGTATCTGACAATGATGAACTCAATCCAGTATGGCGGCCATCGCTTCTGATTGGATGAAACGTTTTTCACTTCTTTTCTTGAACCATTGAATCAAATATTGCAGTTTTGGCCGCTAGTTAACCAAGACTTTTTAGTCTGAGGTGGACTTTTCTCATACAAATCCTGTCCATTGTCATCGTAAACTTTTCAAATTGTGAACATTTCCAGAACCACTGTGACCTGAGGATAAATTTGGGGTCAAAGTTCAACACTATAGCAAATAATTATGTTAACTTTCATATCTTGACTTCTTTTCAAAAGATGCTGGACGAATTTCATCCAAACTTAGTAGAAGGCATCCCTGTGGGAAGGGGGTTCAGATTTGTTCAAATGATTGGACTCTGCACCCATGGGGCGCCACTTTTGGGATCCTTATGGGGAAAATTTGATGAAAAAAAATTTAAAATCTTCTTTAAACTAGATGGTCAGGTGCTTAATGCTTTGGTATGTAGTAACTTTAGGGCATGGAGAACCAATTTTGGTCAAGATATGACCCTCAGGTCAAAATAGGTTACGCATTTTTGGGTCAAAGTTCAACATATAGCAAATATGAAAACTTTTCACATTTTTAACTTTTTGTCCACAACTACTGGACCAACATCATCAGAAGTGGTTAGAAGGCATCCCTTGGGGAAGGGGTTTTGGATTAGTTTAAATGTTAGGGCTCGGCCACTTTAGGGACCAAATTTGGGACACTATTTTTATAAAAATTGTATTAACTATATATATATATATGGCCTAAAGCTTTATGCTTTGACATGAAGTAGCTTGAGGGCATGGAGAACCAAGTTTGTTCAAGGCATGTCCCTGTGGTCAAAAATTAGTTGCACATGTTTGGATCAAAGGTCAACACTACATATATAGCAAATACTGGTATGTTAACTTTTCACATTTTCGACTTCTTGTCCAAAACTACGAGACAAAAACCAACCAAACTTGGTAGAAGGCATCCCTGGGAAAGGTGGTTCAGATTTGTTCAAATACTGGGCTTAGTCCCCAGGTGGCACCACTTGGAGGCCAAAATGGGAAAAATTTAACAAAATTTCAAAATTCTTCTTTTGAACTAGATAGATCTGTAGCTTAATGGCCAGTGACTTGCCGTAGGTCGGTGGTTTACTCCGGGTACTTCGGTTTCCTCCACCAGTAAAACTGGCACGTTCGTAAATGACCTTAGCTGTTGATCGGACAATAAGCCCTCAATACAAACAAACTATAGCTTAATGCTTTGGTATGTAGTAACTTTAGGGCATGGAGAACCAATTTTGTTCAAGGTGATCCTGTGGCCAAAAATAGGTTACACTTTTCTGAATCAAAGTTCAACGCTATGTATTAACTTTTAACATTTTGGATATCTTGTCCAAAACAATGGTACCAATTTCATTCAAACTTGGTAGAAGGCATCCTTGTGAAAGGAGGTTCAGATTTGTTCAAATAGTGAGGCTTAGTCTTCACGGGGCGCCACTTCGGTGCCCAAATAGGGAAAATTTGACAAAATATCAAAAATCTTCCTATAAACTATAAGGCCTAGCGTTTAAAGCTTTGCTACATATAGTAACTAGATCAAGGGCATTGAGTACCAAGTTTATTCAAGGCATGACCCTGGGGTCAAAAGTATTCAAATGCCAAAAATGTAGGTCAATGCCCATTTAATCCAGATGGACGTTATGAGCCTCTTGTTTAAATTTCTACTCAACATTGGCTGATCTGTTTCATGAAATTATTGACAGAAGTTTGTTGCATATAACAAAAGCACATCTAATAAAAGGTGTACAAATAAGTGCAAAATACTATTGGGAGTTTAAGCTAGTCCAATTTGTTCAAATGAACGTGCTCAGTTTCCAATGGCACCCCTTTGAGGGAAAAGTGACGAAATCTTCTTTAAATAAACTAGAAGCCTAGAGCTAAAGGGTTACATATAAAGTAACCATGGAACACAGAGAAAGAAGTTTGTTGAAGACGTCGCCCTGAAGTCAAGATAGATTACGCATTGTTGGGCCAAAGTTTAATACTAGTGTTACTTTGTCACATTTTTGACTTCTTCTTCATTAGCAGTAGACCAAATCCAGTCACACCTAGTAGGAAGCATCCTTAGGGATTCATGTGTTCAAATGATATTTGTTCAAATGATAAGGCTCAGCCTTCCTCTTACAAATTACCTTTTTCAAATTTTAGTCAGAAGTTGCCAAACTTCATATAATATGGCCATTAGGGTTATTGATTGTCTGAGAACTTTTCTTTTTCTTGTCAAGAACCTACTATTCAGATTTTCAGGAAAATTAATGTAGATATTCCATCCTATATCGCTTCCGATTGACTGAAACACTTTTTCAACTTCTTGTGAAAAACCGTCAATTTTTGGCTTAATTGAGGCTGAAAAACTTGAGTATAAAACCATCGTTACTTGTCTTGTCAACAGCATTAACTTTTTAAATTTTCATCTTTTCCAAAAATTAACTAATTTCAATCAATGCAAGAAGCATAATTGGGAAGGGGATTCACATTTGTACAAACAATGTGGTGTCAGTCCCAGGGTTTAGCAACTAGGGGGCCAAAAAAGGAGACATTTTGACAAAATTTAAAAACAAATTGTAATTAACTGGAAGGCCTTATGCTTATTGCTATTACGTGTAATTAACTTGGGGCATTGTTCGAAGTTTGACTATTAAATATGTTTACTTTACATATTTTCCCTTTCCTCTCCAAGCCCTAGGACAAATTTCAACTAATCTTCAGAGAATTCATCTTTGGTGTAAGGAGTATCAGATTATTTCAAGTAAGCTGGTTTAGCCCCAAGGGTATTCAAAAAGGGGGCATTTTGGACAATTCTGTAATAAATCTTGCAACATTTATGCACGACATGACCCTATGGTCAGGTTAGTAACTTTAGGGCATAGAGAGCCACATGTGTGCAAGGAATGTCCCTATTGTAAGGGTAGTAACCTTGGGGGATGAAGAGCAAAGCGTATGCAAGAAATGTCCCTATTGTAAGGGTTAGTCGCCTTTGGGCATAGTAAGCCAAGTGTAGGCCAGAGGTGGCCCTATTAGAGACCCAAGTACATGCAAAAGGTGGCCTATGGCCAGTGTTAGTAGCATAGAGAGACAAGTGTGTGCAAGACTTGGCCCTGGGGGTCAGTGTAGTAACCTTTGGGCATAGAGAGCCAAGTGTAGGCAGGACGTGGCCCCATGATAAAGTTAGTAACCTTGGGACAAAGAATGCCAAGTGTGCAAGACGTGGCAACAGGGTCAAGGTTTAGAGAGCCAAATACATGCAAGAGCAGCCTATGACCAGCGTTAGTAGCATTGGGGCATAAAAAGCCAAGTGTGTGCAAGATTTGGCCCTGGGGGTCAGTGTAGTAACATTGGGACACAGGGAGCTAAGTGTATGCAAGCCGTGGCCCTGGGGTCAGGGTAGTTATCTTTAATTGGGTTTAGAGAGCCAAGTGTATGCAAGATGGGGCACTGGGGCCAGGGTAGTTACCTTAGGGCATAGAGAGCCATATGTGTGCAATTCCTATTGTAACCTTGGGGCATAGAGAGCTATGTGTTTGCAAGAGGCGGCCCCATAGTGAGGGTAGTAACTTTGTGGCATAGAACACAAAGTGTGCAAAAGGCGGTCCTATGGTCAGGTAAGTAGCATTGAGGCATAGAGAGCCAAATATGTACAAGAAATATCTCTATTGTAATGGTAGTAACCTTGTGGCATAGAGAGCCATGTGTATGCAAGACGTATCCCTTTTGTCAAGGTAGTAACTTTGGGGTTTAGAGAGCCAAGTGTATGAAAGAGGCGGCCCCATAGTAACTTTGTGGCATAGAAAACCAAGTGTGCAAAAGGCGGTCCTATAGTATGGTCAGGTAAGTAGCATCGAGGCATAGAGAGACAAGTGTAGGCAGGACGTGGTCCTATGATAAGGGGACTAGCATTGGAATATAGAGAGCCAAGTGTATGCAACAAGTGGTCCTGGTATCAGGGTAGTAACCTTGGGACACAGAAAGCCAAGTGTGGGCCAGAGGTGACCCTATGGTCAGGGTGTAGAGAGCCAAGTACATGCAAGAGGCGGCCTATGACCGGCGTTAGTAGCATTGGGGCATAGAAAGCCAAGTGTGTGCAAGATTTGGCCCTGGGGTCAGTGTAGTAACCTTGTAGCATGGGAGCCAAGTGTATGTAAGACGTAGCCCTTTGGTCAGGGTAATAACCTCGGCGCATAGAAAGCCAAGTGTATGCAAGACGTAGCCCTTTGGTCAGGATAGTTACCTTGGTATTTAGGGAGTCATGTGTATGCAAGAGGCGGTCCCATAGTGAGGGTAGTAACCTTGTGGCATAGAAAACCAAGTGTGCAAAAGGCGACCCTATGGTCAGGTAAGTAGCATTGAGTGAGCCAAATGTAGGCAAGACGTGGCCCTTGGCCCGGGGTCAGGAAGTAATCCTTGGGCATAGAGAGACAAATGTACTAGTATGCAAGAGGACGTTACATAGCTAGGTTCCTTACAGATGCGTATCCAATGTTGCCTAACTCCACCCCTTATGGCCACCAGGACATCCAATTGGCTGAGACATGTAAGCTGATGTACGCACAAAAGACTCATGGGACAATTCACATTTCACAACTACTCACAAAATTTTAAAAAATAACATAAAATGGTATAGCAAGGAATCGTGTACACATTGGGAATATCTTATATTAGAAGTTCCTGGAAAAGCCAATGATATTTTGATTATGTAGCGAGTAAACGAACAAACGATTGCCATTCAATTACTTGATATTGCAGGGTCATAGCATGGAAATCCGCCGGTTAGATGTGTTATCGTACACATATATCATATATTTGCTTATAATTTTGTCATGAGAAATATAAAAAAGAAATATGGCAATATGTCGAGAGTGTGTGAATTACCCCCTCAGCGCAGGCTACGACACGATATTAACAGTTGTTCGATGGGAAAAGATGAACGGTTTTTCAATATCAAAAAAAAATAATTTTCGAATTTCGTTGGAGTTTTTTGAAAGGAAAATATTCAAGCTGAAACATCACATACTGAGTAAAGATAAGTATATAATAAAGTTATACGTCATGCTCTCAAGTCATTCGCTAAATGTTTGAAAGAACACATCTTAAAACTCAATACCACATGTACACCACTTTTCGTCTTTGGAAAAAAAAAATATACGACAAAGACAAATGGCAATACACATTATGAACGATGCCCTACATATACACTAGAACTTAGCGTGTACCTATCTTAATCCAATTAACACTTGTCCGCGGGACCGGATACCACCCGTAGGTATACATCCCCCCGTGGCGTCAGGTAGGACAGAGAGTTCGATTAAATTGCTTAAAATGTGATCAGCAGTATATATAAATATATTCATCTATAAACTGTTTGCCACATTCGTATTTTTGAGAATAAGTTACACGTGTTTATTGAGCTATGTGTACTATTATATGCAGATGATACTGTTATATTTTCTGAAACTCCACAGGGAATACAGAAAGCATTAGATATATTTGAAACATACTGTGAAACATGGAAACCAGGGGTTACTGTAAGCAAAACAAAAATTATGATATTCAGTAAAAGAAAAGTACATACACATTTTGATTTTGTCCTCAGTGGTAAAAGAAATTGTTGATTTTTATACATATTTAGGTATCATTTTTAAATATAATGGGAATTTTATAAATACACGTCAACGATTAGTAGATCAGGCTCAAAAAGCATTATTTGCTATATACAAGAAAATACGTAACCATTTGATACCAGTTTAACTACAAATCAAGCTGTTCGATTATTTAGGTCACACTTTTACAAATAATAAAAATAGATATTTCCTTGAACAATTTTTATATTTTTTAATTTTAAACGGTCATCCCTTCGTTAAATGGAATGTTCCAACGAATGAACAGAGAAGTGTACTCAATTATGAAGTCACACAGTTCGAAGAGTTCATTATGATTCATAGCATATGAATAACAACGGCACAAGTAGTGTCTTTGAAAGGAAAACAATGCCAATTGTAAATACATTACGATGGATTTCTCTCCATTACAACCGATCACGGTATGCTTTGAAAAATAGCGTACATTCACGAGTTGTGCGTTCGTCCAACCTTTTCGTTATTCAACGCATGTTACCAAGAGAAATGATTGTTATCACCGAAAATATACTGATTTATCAAAAAGTCAAGTTTATACGATATACAAATCTACTAAGTTGACGTCGAAAACATGCCTTCTTGCAGACGATCCGTGGACTTGCCCGTTTCCATTTAAACTATGTATGTTGCGGATTTAGATAAATATAGAGATACAGTATACGTTGCGATATCTAAGACTGATAAACATTTCTTTTTAAAATAAACTGATTTAATAATTTTGTTGATTTCATAAGTTTGCTAGATCTATCAAATTTACAACTTTACAAATACTGTTCTGAATATTTACAGTTTACTTCGTCAACTATAGCTGTACTGTTCTGCACTTTCCTTGTTTTTATGGAATATCACGGTTAGCAATGTATACTTTTTGTTGTTGTTGAAAACTAATGTTTTCAAAAAAGGAAATCACATTTTAACATTAATCGAATTTTCTAATTTGTTTTATGTATTTTCATTTTGCTTTTCAGTTTTCTAAAATTTGTAATTCTTCTTGTCGGTCAATTTCTTTGATTCATGTGTCATTTTTTATAAAGAAATAATATATATACAACGTTGCATGTGCCATCATTGAAAATCAAAAACCAAATAAATGTATCACTAATTCTCAGCATAAAAAGCAGTCCCTGTCTACTTCTTCAACACTATAAATAATTCAATATTAAGTATGCAGTTATGTAAACTTTTCAGTCATTATGAACTGCACGCTTTCACGTGTAAATATGAGTTAATAGACTTTGACGCTTGATTTGTTTGTGTGATTTGAGTTTTCTGTAAATAGTTAGATGTACAAATTGTCCATGTTATAGCTGAGTCAAACTAAGAACCATAAGGCAATAGCTGATTGGTTTGTGTAAAACTAACAGTCATAGACTTAAAACGAAATGTTAACATCTATTCTTGGTCATACTGAATTCCAATCCGATTATCATAATATGATTTGATTTATTCAACTGCTGTCGCCACCACCGACATCATCCAGCAAGATCCATTAGTGTTAGTTCTTAGAATATTTCAAGCTTATGGAGAGTTATAGCTCTTGGTACGTATAGCTGGTTAGGAGTAGGCAGTTTTCATAACCCTGTTTTGAGCCTCACGTCTCGCCGAAGTTCGGCTTTTAAAATTTAAAGCGTTTTAAGAGTTGCCTCCCTTCAGTCGACGGTGGCATTTTTCTATAATTTAAAGTTAGGGACAGGAGACTGACCGAGACCTTAAGATGGACATAAAACAGATACAGAACATAAAAACTGTAACATGCTGAGATCAACTTGTCGATATATAACCAGTCAAGATAAACAATGATAACGTCTGATATATGGCATTTGATGTTGCAAAAACACTCAAAACAAGAATGATTTCAGCAGAGAAATATAATTGCAAAACTAAAACAGACAAAGAACCCGGGAAGAAAATAGTTTGTGAACTTACTCTACACTATATGCCATTTACTTTTTAATATTGTAAGACGTTCAATCTGCATGTGGTTTATATATACTTTGTAGTTTGTAAAAAAATAAATACTTCTCTGCTATACAATCGAAAGTAAAACTTGATGTGGTGTACGCGTGCATTACACGTTTGTCTAAATTTATTAAAGTAACGTAACACCATCCCTCAGATGTGTATTTTGCGGCCTCTATATCCAATGACGCGACCTTTATCTACGGTTTCTTCATGTATAGCGGTTTTTATACATTAAGTTGAGTAATTTAGACATCTGCCGCGTTAAAGATAAGGCATGGGTAAAACAGGTCACTGACAATCTCTCTGAAGTTTCTAATTCTGTCTGTAAATAAATTCTTCTGAACTTTAAAAAATATTGACATCTTATTGACACTCGCACATGCAGATGATGAATACAGATTATAATTATAATTACGTTGTACGTTTTACTTCTACTTAACCGAATGCTTTCTTTGTGTTTCCGTGTCTCTGCTTTTAAAATTACAAGCATTTTAAGTCCTTAAAGTTGCGACTCTTTTTATATCAAGTTTTAACATTTATAGATTTTAAGAATTAACTCCGAATCTTCCTGAAACGATTTTATAAAAATAGACAGTAAATGAAAAGATAATAATTAGCTTAATGTTGCACGTATTATACATGTATTGCACATTCTACTATGGCGACTATAGAAAATTGCAAATCGAGTTTTACAACAACGCAGTAAGAACATGAAACAAAATCATTGTTACAATATGGTTGATTAATTAAACTTTTAAGTTTACTGTGAATCATTGTGGCGAGTAAGATTGGGCGTTTTATCATACATAAGAGACATATTTTATCTACTCCCCCACTTAATGTAGGGTTTAATGCTTTATGCACGTGCATACACTTAAATCGCCGTTTCATATTTGCTGAAAATGCAATATTTTAAAAGTCAAAAGACAGACATTTTCTACTAACAAACTTTTTTCTCAAGCAGGCACAGACAATAAAATTGGTCATTACTCCCTCAAAACTGATATAAATCAGCTCTGTTCAACTGCGATGTAAAACATATGTTTACGGAGAGCACTGTGTGCTGTGCGGCAATGTTAAGGTCAATCACTCTTACAAAGAAAGACGTAAATCTTTACACGTGCACAGAAGACAAAACTAAACGATAAAGTACAAAAACGTGGAGGGCCAATCATATATAATCTACGAATAAAATAATAAAATAATAGAATCAACAAATATATTTAGTTTAAACTAAAAAACAGTTCTTTTTGCTTATTCTCAAATATTCAAAGCATTATATTTTGTTATACAGCACAATTTAATAATTCAAGCAAAGTACAATGAATTTCCATGTTTGAGAACAGACATTATGATTTATTTAATATTATTTTTGTATCGTCTTTATATATGTAGTAATTACTATGTTGTTTATAGTTAACATCTCATAAGTGCCTTTTCTTTTCTTTTCTCTTCCATTTGAAGAACAAACAGGTTTCTTATTGCAGTGCAATGTCCGAAAGCCAGATTGATCATGATCTAATTTGAGATACATGAAATAGAGGTCAACAAACTTGAATTTATTTCAATTAGATTGGTAGGTCTTATAAACAAAAATGATGGAACTTTAAACCTGAAAGGGTCAGATGAATACAAAGTTAAATATCAAATTGGGATGTTTTAATTGATTGCGTGGGGCCTGAATACGCTTTGGCTATTAATTTGCTGATATATATTTCAGTAGAACTCGAGTACTAAAGGAGACACTATCTTTATCAAACTTAAAAACTAACGTTGCAATTGTATTTAGCCAACTCAGCAACCATGTCATGTCTGCCGCTGTAACCTCCGAGAACTATAAAACATAGTACGACCTAGTTTCCACATGGGTGCAAATTCATCCAGGAAAAAAGTCAGCCACGGCTTTCTCAAAGTTGAAACTGCGCGATTCTCATGTGTGATTTAATATCGCCTAAATTTTGTAGGTCAATCCTCAGGTCATTGTCGGCAGTGTTGGAGCCGAGCTCTAGGTTTCTGTTCCCAAAGCTTTTTCCTGCTTACGTATTGTAATGTAACCAGCTTGTCTGTGTGGCAACTTGTCTACGCCACACGGTCTATGTAAAACTCGCGACGATTGGCTCATTTTTTCTGAACTGTGTATCAAAACTTTTAACTACATTATGCACTAGTTTGAGGCAGCGCAAGACAGGGCGCTCGACTCAGCGTAGTCATTTTCCCGGATTTGTTCTAGGAATCCGGTGTTCCAATATTTAAAAATATTGGAGCACGGCTCTTCCTAGCGAGCCGACGGAAGCCAACTCCGGCTTCGGACTTTTACTTTCCATTTCTTTCCTATTTTCCTGAATGAAGTAAAGGTACCAAAGAAGTTAAAATGTCTTTTGGAACAGTTCGATGGAGGAACTGTATGTTACCTCTAATATTATGGGTTGTGACAACGTATGCTGCTCCTCAACCAGAGGTCGATATTGGTGAGTATTTTTTATTTATTCCGAAAAACTTTATTCTGTGTACGTGAATGCTAACAAGAAATGTTGGAACAATGTTCACCATGTTATATGATTTTTTCTTCTTTAAATTTGAGTAAGTTATCTTCTTCTCAGCATCGTCCGTGAATTTAGTTGCTTCGGGTTTGAGTCCGACCGAGATAAAATAAATCGGAAAAAATCCTTTTTGCATAATTCTGTTTTTCAATATCGCAAATGATGTATTTTTGTCGTTTCAACTGTATCTTACATTT
Source organism: Pododesmus macrochisma (assembly GCA_032359645.1). Classification (NCBI taxonomy): domain Eukaryota; kingdom Metazoa; phylum Mollusca; class Bivalvia; order Pectinida; family Anomiidae; genus Pododesmus; species Pododesmus macrochisma. Next base: position 11,737 of record JAUMGZ010230649.1, read on the forward strand.
TATTGTCGCCAATCATTTGTAGACTGTTCACCCGATATTTTGAACTGTTTATGTAAACGTGTGTGTCGTCTGGATAGCTTACTTCAGAATCTGCACGTCCAAATTATTTATTAAAAATATTCCTATATTGGTAAAGCTAAGAAAAACGTAGAAAGAATGAACTCTCAACCTGATAATCGTCATGATTAGTTAATCAGTACCGAATTATGTTTATGTGAGGTATCGACAGCCATATATTCATTCAATCAGCTGGAAATTTCTCGTGAATAAAGAGTGAAACGTTGATAGTAAATCTTGTGTATATTTTATCGTCTGCTTTCTCATTTTAATGTATATAAAACTGCTAATCTAGGTACTCAGTTTTTATCGTCCGATTTCTCCTCGCATGCATTATCGTTTACGAATGACACTGATGTAAATAAAAAACCCAACCAGAAATGGTTATAATATTGATTAAGAAACACAATTATATTACTTTTAGAGTTAAGCAAATCAAATGTATAAGGGGATTTGCGTTTGAATGCAACTTCTCGTGGAAACGATAACATTTTAGACATGTTTATGTTAGCGAGCAACCTGTTATATGAGGATTATCAGTAAGGCAGTGTTGAAGAAAAATCACACGTGTAATTCTCACGCGGACACGTCAGCACGCTCCTCCCGTCTGATCGTATTCACATACCGTCAACTTTTAAAATCTTTGAGTAAGGCACCAGACGATAAAATTGTAATCTGTGACTTATTTTACTTAAATATTTTGTTATACACACGGTATTATCTCATGTATTGTCTAAATGTTCCGAAGAATACTTATATGTTTCTCCTTTCGTTAATAATTTTAATGACTTCAACATTTCTTTACGTTTGTACTATGAACAGTTTGGCTACAGAAGTATGTTTTTACACAACGTAACCTTTTTACTTTATTTTCTCTCGTTAGTTTATTGATTAAATTGTATAAAGGTCCGTGTGTAATTCTACTTCGTATGAAAGGTTGATATATGAATTATCAGCCATTCTGTTCTTCTATCTGTCCATTATCTGGGTCATTAGGATAATGTGATTTACTACTATCATAAACAATCTGCACAATCGCTTTTAATGTTTGTCATTTCCTTCACACCTAATAACTAACTTCATATTCAGCTTCCTTAGTGAAGGGGAAGGGATTGGGTTTGGGGTTCAGATTTATTCAAATGGTCCGGGTCGATTCCCATGCTGGGGTCTCCGCTAGTGGTAAAAATGGGGAAGCAATCTACTAAAATTCAAAAATAAATATCCCGAAGACTACTGTCTAAATTCTTGCACCACGCGTTCTAAGGGGTCTTACATACTTAGGTTTACTTTAAAGATTTTCAATTTCTGCTTCATACTTCAATAAAATCTTACATAGCGCATCCTTTGAGGATCGGGCTTCCGCAGCAGACCCCCATGATAGGGCTTTGGGTCTAATTAGTGCCATTGAGGGGACAGCATGGGGAAACATTTACAGAATTTCTAGCATTTACAAATAAAGAAAACTGATAGTATACGTAGCATCCTTGTGGCAGTGACAGCAAACATTGTTCGTGGTCAGTCAAAGTGATGGTTTTCAAGGGTGCCTAAATGACTCGGAAGGTAAAACCGCCTGGAATAATTGTGTTCCTGGTAGAGTCACCATAGTCAACAAGTAGTGGTCATGTAGTATTGGGAGGCAAAACAAGATAAATCCGGTCTTTTTAGGAGCGGTCTTACAGGAAGTCCCAAGAGCAGGTTTTAAAAATACTTGAACGCGGTAAAAATAAAAACCGGGGTCGAGAAGAACTGGTGGTAAAACCGTTGCAAGGAGTCACCCTCCAATCGTGTCCCTATCGTTGTAATTAATGTTTCGTTTGCCATCTTTCCTCTTGGCATTGCTGGTGTCATCCTCTCTTTACATTTGGCTTATTATGATCTGAAAATTGTCGACAGAAAATGTAACGCTATTTAAACCTAGCAAATAACAACACAAACGTTTACGAATGCAGTTATAATATAGTGTGCATTATAGAAGCAAAAAAATTAAATAACATGACTGACACGCCTGTATCATGTACACATACATGCACATACACCTGTATCATTTACACATACATATACACACACCTGTATAATTTACAAATACATATACACACCTGTATCATTAACATATACATATTTCACACACCAGTATAATTTACACATACATTTACACATACCTGTATCATTTAAACATACACATACACACACGTGTATCATGTACACATACACATACACACACATGTATCATGTACACATACATGTACATACACATGTATCATGTACACATACATATACACACACCTGTATCCTTTACACATGCACATACACACATGTGTATCATGTACATATATATATAGACACACCTGTATCATGTACACATACATATACACACACGTGAATCTTTAACACATACATATACACGCACCTGAATCATTTACACATGCATATATACACACATTATCATGTACACATACATATACACATACACATACACACACCTGTATCATTTACAGATACATATATACACACCTGTATCATGTACACATACATATACACACATCTGTATCATTACATATACATATATACACACCTGTATCATAAACACATACATATACGCACACCTGTACCCTTTACACAAACACATACACACGTGTATCATTTACACATACATATATTCACACCTGTATCATTTACATATACATATACACACACCTGTATCATTTAAACATACATATACAAACACGTGTATCATTTATACATACACATACAAATATTAGTTCTCAACTTTATCAGCATACACATATAAGTTCAACATTACATCAGTATACACATATTGGTTCTCCATTTCATCAGTATACAAATATTAGTTCCCCGCTACATCAGAATACACGGACTGGTTCTCCACTACATCAGTATACACATATTATTTCTCCACTACATCAGTACACATATTATTTCTCCACTACATCAGTATACACATATTGGTTCTCCACTACATCAGTACACATATTGGTTCTCCACTACATCAGTAAACACATATTGGTTCTCCACTACACCAGTAAACACATATTGGTTCTCCACTACATCAGTACACATATTGGTTCTCCACTACATCAGTATACACATATTGGTTCTCCACTACATCAGTATACACATATTAGTTCTCCATTACATCAGTACACACATATTAGTTCTCCACTACATCAGTATACACATATTAGTTCTCCACTACATCAGTATACACATATTAGTTCTCCATTACATCAGTATACACATATTAATTCTCCACTACATCAGTATACACATATTAATTCTCCACTACATCAGTATACACATATTGGTTCTCCACTACATCAGTATACACATATTGGTTCTCCAATACATCAGTAAACACATATTGGTTCTCCAATACATCAGTACACATATTAGTTCTCCACTACATCAGTATACACATATTGGTTCTCCACTACATCAGTATACACATATTATTTCTCCACTTCATCCGTTATCACTATACACTTATCTCATGAAGTGAACAAAGCGAATTATAATTTACATCACTCCTGCAAACTATATACATAATCGTTTAATATTTATGTTTTACATATTGATAGGATGCCAATATAATGGCAAAATGCACGCTCTTGGTGACAAATGGATCAGAGACCCTGCAGACGAGTGTAGTGAATGCATGTGTGTAGCAGCAGATGACATCCAATGTTACAGTACATGTGGAACAAATGAAAACGGTAAGTGACTTTTTCTAATCTATGTCACGAATTTGATGTTACTTTTCCTGTGTTGTAACTATTGAATCTTCTTAGGCACTAATTAGTTGTGAGATAGCCATATTGAAATATAAATACCTCATAAGTTTAAATTTTAACAGTGTTTTAATTTGACCAACCAAGTGCAAAATTCAGACAGTGTATACGCGCAGTTTTGTAGAATATAGGTTTAATGTTCGCCATTTTCCGTGGCGTATCTTTATTATCTTTTAATCTTGAAAGGTGTCATCTTATGCAATATTATGCAAGCGTAGCCTGACCAAGGACATAATGGTTAAGATTATTTTGAAAAATATGTTGTGCCATTTGTAGTTACTTAAAACGAGTCTACATGCACGTGTATAAATTACGGTAAACAACTATCATTCGCGAATTGTCTTAAATATAAAACGAAGTTTTCCTCTATGGCTTATTATTCTTTAAACGTATTTCTTATACTTTCAGGCAACGAAAACGCTAACGACGTAAGTACTTTCTGTTTGTATTGATACTATATTTTATAAACTTATATCAAATTTTGGTTGTCGAATTGGAAATAATTCACCCTCATTATAGCGGTTACTTTTAATGACAATCAGCAGATTAAATCACTATTTCAAGAATTATTACATCTTTTTAAAATACTCTTTACAGCAACACACATTGTAACAGCAAATTCATTACAACTCCGATAGAATTGAAACAAATTGACCAACTTACTTTAATAAAAACAAATTCTGAACAATGACAAAAAATTTAATGACAGATATGATCGTTATAACATTTTTATTTCGCCTATATTTTTATGTTTTATTCATACGTATTTAATTTGATCCATTCATGGCATTCACAGGAGGAAACCAACGGAGACAATGGACCCTTCGCTTTGGCAACGGTAAATATGTTTGTTATGTAAAAATTTGAGAAAAACAAAAACGTCGTGGTAATATATTCGTGACTTCTCATAATCAAACTATTGTTATCCTAATTAATGATGATCAAACTATAATTACAGTTTTACTACTTATCAAACTATTGTATCAAACTATTGTCATCCTATGCTTTGCCATATTTATAAATTATCGCGTTGAAAAACATATAAACAAAAACTGAAAGGAGTAAATGAGAATTGTATACGCCATTATCCGTGATTTATTTTTCAAACATGTCAAACCATTAAGTTAATTCCTTGTAACTCATGCAAGTTATTTGCTTTATAAACAGGGACAGAACGGCCCACCAGGACGTGCTGGATACATTGGAAAGCAAGGACAAATGGTAAGTTATCTTCACAAAAAACCATACAAACTTACAAAGAAAAGAAAAATAACAAAAAGCAAAAAAATTAAAAACAAAAAACCAACCCCAAAGGAATCCGAAATGTTATGTCATGATCGTTTTGATACTATGTTCAAACAGATTATATAATACCTTCGCCCTTGTGATAAGTAAATAATATACCGACTTTGGCAACATTTTGTCGTAGAATTCCCAGTGTCTTAGAACAATTATGACTGTCATATTATTTTCCTTATACTGTAGTGAATTATCTTTATGACAATCCTGAGATCATCCTCGTGTCTGTATTTCCCCGCATGCACTGTCTATACATGCTTAAGGTACTGATGTATGATGTTTTGTAGGGAGCGCATGGCGATGACGGTAGAAACGGTATACCAGGGCCCCCAGGACCTGTTGGAATGGCTGATGTGGTAAGTAAATCAAGCAATTCAAACAGTTTCATTATAATTTTAATGTTTAATGTTTCTACTTTACTTTGGTTTTCCGATTTTTCTGTATGTTCTTTCTGTTTATGCCTTATAAGACCCTGGGTGGTGATTAAATAAACTTGTTAAAATGGCTAAAACTTGTTATTTGACAAAACATCGAAACTTACTGATATAGCGTCGCAGCTCTTTCCACTGGTCATATTTATTTAAATATTATATTTATTTAAAGATTATGAACGGTTTATATTTACAGCAAGCCGACTCTGCTTATGCACAATGGGCTGCCAATTACCAAGTAAAGGCAGGAGGGTTTGCCGCCCAACCAAGATATATCCAAGCTACCATTGTAAGTACAGACTAACCAAGGAACACCAAATGTAATTATAAATCAACGTAACTATACGATATGAAATCTGAACAAGACAATACGTATGGAAGTATCTCCATCCAATATAGTTATAGATCACCGTAAATATACAACATAAAATCTGGACTTAATTCAGGGAAGAAAAAATATATACAAGAAAAAGTATAATAATATGTAAGATAAGTCGTACAATGTATGATGGCAATCCATTTGAACAAAGGAACGATCAATCACATAAGAAGAACTATTTGAGAGATATTTGTTAATGAGATGCAAACACGTTATGTAAAATTCAGCGACTGGTCGTGACATTTTATTTCTATATTATACCTTAGAATGTATTGTTACTTTTATACAATGTAAATGTCATCTTTTATCTTACAGGGACCAGCTGGACCCCGTGGACCCTCGGGACCACCAGGACAAGGTGTAAGTATATATATGTGTAACACAGTTTAAACATAAGCTACCCTACTCATGTTTATCCATAAGCTACCCTACTCATGTTTATCCATATGCTACCCTACTCATGTTTATCTATAAGCTACCCTACTCATGTTTATCTATAAGCTACCCTACTCATCTTTATCTATAAGCTACCCTACTCATGTTTATATATAAGCTACCCTATTCATGTTTATCTATAAGCTACCCTACTCATGTTTATCTTTAAGCTACCCTATTCATGTTTATCAATAAGCTACCCTACTCATGTTTATCTTTAAGCTACCCTATTCATGTTTATCAATAAGTTACCCTACTCATGTTTATCTATAAGCTACCCTATTCATGTTTATACATAAGCTACCCTACTCATGTTTATCTATAAGCTACCCTACTCATGTTTATCTATAAGCTACCCTACTCATGTTTATCTATAAGCTACCCTATTCATGTTTATCTATAAGCTACCCTTCTCATGTTTATCTATAAGCTACCCTACTCATATTTATCCATAAGCTTCCCTACTCATGTTTATCTATAAGCTACCCTACTCATGTTTATCTATTAGCTACCCTGCTCATGCGTTTTTTAACGTTTTTGTTTATGAAAGTACCGTATATGTTTAACAACAATTGGAAATTAATGTTCGAAATTTTTTACGGTTTGTTCATGCTTCAAAAATTTGTTTTTGTCAGAATTAATATTGTTGACTGATTCAAGGTTTTTCAATGATTGATCTACAGGAGTTTAGCCGTATTATATTATCAGATAATGTTTCAATAAATGTTAAAGTAGCATTACACAGGTTTTTAATATATGGCATCCTTTCAGGGACCCCAAGGACTTAGCGGTACTCGTGGTGACCCAGGAGACCCGGGACCTCCGGTAAGTTACACTTTAAATGCATGTAATGTTATATGTGGTCTATAATTTTTAAACTGCTGTGAAATAAATGACTTTATCTTACTTTATATGAATATTATCTTATAATTTATGCATTATTCGTCTTCACATTTACGTCATCCAAGCGAATACATTTGTGAACGTAAACAACCAACGAAAATATTTACATTGACCATTTAGGGTAAGCATACCACCAACGAAATACTTTATATCGACCATTCAGAGTCATTCGAACTATTTCTTCGTTTCATTTTTTTTTTACATATTGGGCAACACATATAGCACTTCATAAGGAAATGTTGGTTTACTTTGTCTCTTCACTTGAGATATCACGTGTATACTTGTAATTCCATTATATCATGGTTAAGACTTCTTTGCATTTCTGAATTTGACATGTATAACAATACTTTGTATTTTACCAGTTTGATATTCGATACATTTATACATTATGTACATGGTTTCATTAACAGGGATCTCCAGGACCCCGTGGACCCAATGGACCAACAGGACTCCAGGGACCAGAGGTAGAGCAATTAGTATTTTAATAACTTTTATTGTGTTTCTTTACATTTTCCAATTCTTGTCGTTTAAAAACATAACTGAAGGAGTTCTAAATGAAATGCGGAATATTTGAAGTATATCTTCTAAAGAGTGTAATATTCCATTGCAGGGAGATCCAGGTCGAAATGGTGAATCGGGACCAAGGGGCCCACGTGGACGAAAGGTATTTCACACTGCCATCATAAAAGCATATACTATACTAAAACACAATACAGAAAAGTTCCAACTATTTTTGTAACGGGTGTCTTAATATTGAAGAGAAAGCCTTAAAAGAGAGAGAACAGGCAGAGTATTAGTTTCAGATCCAATAAAATGAGTTGTTAGACATTTCTTAATATTTGATTATTACAATTTTCAGGGACCATCCGGATCATCAGGCGTTCCCGGTATGCCAGGTGCAAAGGGTCATCGGGTAAGTATGTTATTGCTGATGATCTGCAAAATCCTGATAAACCAGCTGAACATTTCCTAACATTCACTAAAAACACTTACTTAATTTAAAGTGTTGATTCAAACTTCGCGTATACATTTTCTGGTGTTTTGCTATGTAGATCTCACAGTTAGATGAAGAAATTACTCACTCAAATAGTTGATTATTTCCAGGGACATTTAGGACTTCTTGGACTACCAGGAGAGCAAGGTCTTGGTGGAGAGAAGGTAAGAATTTAGTCAGCATCAATCAAGATTCGTACATGTACATATTTCCGAATGATCTTAACGATTTAGTACATTCTCTCGTCCTCTCCCTAGAAGAGCAGATACAACATGTCTCATACTCATTTTGTAAAATGTTTTATAAATAAATTATCTTTATTATCATAGCATCAGTGTAGATTTAAATGAATTCCTCTTGTAATCATGACATAGAGCTGTTTCATCACTGATCCACGTCGTCAAGGAAGTCGGTGTTTATGTGTATTACCTATTGAACTTTTACTTCAGGGTGAAAGAGGTTCCGTTGGACCATCTGGTGCCCCCGGTCAACAAGGAGCGAGAGGACTTCACGGAGAAAGAGGCCGTGACGGAAACTCCGGACCCCCTGTACGTTCAACAATTTCTGTATTTCAAATCATCGTTGAATTTTTTTTTTAGAAAATTCAATCAATCAAACTTGGAGAAACTAATAGAAAATACTATTTATGTTACTGTTTATTATTTGGACCATAGAACGAAAAAACCTCTTACAAACGAGGTTGAGATGTCAATAAATATATCAAAGCTGAAGTAAATTAAGAATTTTCGATTTCAAAAGGTTGCTTGGTACATGCATATATTTGATTATCATAAATGAATTACGTTGTTTACAACTTTAAAAAAAATGTGTTTTAATTTTTAAAGTGTTCTTAGCATTGCCTTTATTTGATATGGAGTAATTGAAATGTTTAATTGTTTATGATAGGGTTTAAGTGGAGTTGATGGCATGCCTGGACAAGCTGGATCACCGGGTCCTAGTGGCAATACGGGTCCACCTGGTCTGCCAGGAACACCAGGACGAAAGGTAGTCAAAAGCTCTGATATTATCAACTATAAGCTCCTAATATAAAATAAATAAAGATTCTAGTACCCTTATTCACCAAGCCAGTGTAAAGAAACACACATCATGCGTTTTGGAACGGGAAATATGGTGGCAGAATACAGCCAATTTCGTTTTGTCGTCATGTGATTGTGTCCTGTTTCAAATATTACCGTAGTGTGTATATATATATAATTACATGCATTACACTC
>JAUMGZ010230650.1:0-11056 GCA_032359645.1 Pododesmus macrochisma
TGACAAGTCTACTATAACAGCACGTTGGCAAGTCTACTACAACAGAACGTTGGTAAGTCTACTACAACAGAACGTTGGCAAGTCTACTACAACAGGACGTTGGCAAGTCTACTACAACAGAACGTTGGCTAGTCTACTACAACAAAACGTTGGCAAGTCTACAACAACAGAACGTTGACAAGTCTACTACAACAGAACGTTGACAATTCTACTATTACAGCACGTTGGCAAGTCTGCTATAACAGAACAAGACAGAACATAGCACAGAACATGTTGTAAAGCCAATTATTCTCAAATAAAATCCAATATTTCCAACAGTTCTAGACTCATTATGTTGCTAATTAAATTCATATCAAGTGTTACAATGACAATTATGGAGGTTCTCGTCTACTGCAGCAGTTGATCGATGGTGGGAATTTCGGCGTTCATCTAGGCTTCACACCAAGGTTTTACTACGCCACTAAATCTATACAGTCAGTAATCATTGAATTACAGCTGTAAATAACACACTGCAGCAGCCAAGAATAATGTGCATATTATACACCGACAAATAATGCTTCTCCGTTATGTACAAGTTTGTGCGACCATATATTTTGGCACTATTTTACTTAATCTTTCACTCGTTTGTGTATATATCCACTTAGAGATGTTGAATGTTTTTAAAATGAGTATAATGAAGAGAGCTGTCAGGATGGCAGCACTATAAACACTTGTCTTCAGGATCTTTCACGACCAGGGCCGTAGCCTGGGGAAAACCGGCAAAATATATTTTTTTCTGCCTCGAACATATATTTGCCGATTGCCGGCAATTTTGTCATAGAAAAGAATTGCACAATTACTGGGATGGCCTGTGTGCCTATATGTAGCTCGTGCTGAACACTTTTCACAAACACATGCTATAGACGTGTCGTGTTTACAAATGATATTCGACCTGTATACCTTCGATACATTAATTTATGTTCTATTCACTTCGTTCAACCGAACATTTAACATTTACAAAATAAACACAACTTTCATATAACTGTAAATGTTGGCTTTCGACCGCCATTCGTTTTGTTGTTGTTTGATACTTTCTTTATCAACTGAGCGTGCGCATGCTTAGTAGCTTGTCATAAAGTTCACGACAGGGTCAACGGAATAAGGGGAATGGCTTGTCTCGAATTATTGTCTTCCATACAAAAATTCGATAAATCGAAAAAATTACTTTTCACTCCAATACTTTTATCCTTTGCCGGTTGGCAAAGCAATAGTACACTTTTCTCACGAGAAAAGAATTATTAATTATTTGTGTTTCTCAAGATTCCAAAAAGTAGTAAACTTGAAGATTACCTACCACTTCAACTACTACTCGTACTTGTATGTTATTGTACAAAGAAAGATAACTTGATAAAATGTAGGGCTTATCTGTAATATTGTAGGAAGAAAGATAACTCTTCAAAACATTAGCATACGTTCTTTATGATGTAAAATCTCATATCGTGTTTAATTAAGTGTGGCCATTTAATTGATTAAGGCATACGTTTCCCTGCCTAAACGATACAAGGAAAATGTCAACTTGAAGATCATTCATGTGTGATTATCTAAACTGCAGCGATAGATATATGGGTTATTTGATTAACGAGAAATTCACCGTAAGATTCATAACAAGGAGAAAAATTGACAATCTATACGCTTACAATTACTTCAGTATTACACAACCTTTAATCTTCTCCATATACAATAAATGACATTGAACAGTCAACTTTACGTTTGATTCAGTGGACTGGATTCCCATTTCTAACCAATTTAAAAATATTACATGCATAACAACCCGAGACTGATGTGACCTAATCTGAAACAGTTTTGGCCTCAAAAACTTTATTTTGGAATCGGTCTTACCGATGTAAGATTAAATTTCTCATAATCCAAAAGATATAAAAGTAAAAATATTGGTAATATGTAACCAAGAGCGTCAACAAGAGTTCATCTTGAGAGTCGTCGTTATATTGATATGAAATAATACCCTGCTTTTATGGGACATTCCTGTCGGTTAATTGTACGCGCAATACCAATCCAATACAAACATGTGTTGACCATTGATTCGTTCGTGATGTATTAGAATACAAAAATGCAATCCGAAACATGCTCCGATAAATATGATATTTATAAGAAAAAAGAGCCAATGCTCTGTGTGAGACACCCCGTCCCGAACCCCAGATCTTGCTTTGAAGCAGCAGTAATTAATTGGGGCTATCAAGAAAATAAGTTTTGAATGAACAACGGTAAACAAAGCTACAGAGCCAAAGGGGAAACGATGACACACAATTGACGATGGTTATGATGTTCATAAATTCATACCCCAACAATAATACAAAATGGACTTGCAATGATTTAAAATGTGCGCGTAGTCAAAACAGAAATGACATTACCAATTATCTTACTTATCTTAGTTGTCTCTTAAGTAAATCCGAGTCTTATTATTTATCGGAGGCATGTTTCAGATTGCATTTTTGTATTTGTATCACTTGGGTGGTTGCCTCTGCAGGTGGCCTAGCCTCGAGGGTAGCCATATCCCATTATCATTTGCTTCGAACACTTGTTATACTATACCTTTCCCGAGGAGTATTTGCTGTGTGTGAGGCACGCCGTCCTTTAACCCCGATTCATAACCGTTCTGCCAGTTATTTTTGAGTTTACGACCTAAGAAGATACAGTTTCATACTTACCTGTATTCCAAATTGTTTTGTTTGATGCATATTTTGGCTTTTTCTGTCTGTCTGTCGGTCGGTCGGTCGGCCGGCCCGCCCGCATGCCTGCCTGCCTGCATATTTAATTCTATATAAATTATAACGTCAACTTTGCTGATGAAAACTGGGTTGTTCGAAACACTTGTCAAGAGGAATACGTTTAAAAATTCCTATTTTAATTACGCACATATTTAAAATTTTGCATTATTGTTTGGGTATGGCTTTTGTACATCATGACCATAGTGATTTGTATCCCCCTCCCACCTTTGGCTCTGTAGCTTTGATTTACCGAAGTCTTGTCTATTCTAAATTAATTGTCTCTATTGCGTCCATTAATGACAGCAGCTTCTAGTAAAATCTTGGGTTCGGGACAGGAGTGTCTCACACAGAGAAATGGTTCTTACCTCTTATAAATATCATACTTATCGGAGGCATGTTTCAGATTGCATTTTTGTATAATCCGACACATAAATTGGTTTAAACAATATTTTATTCATTAAATATACATCAGACAAATGATATTGTCAATAATAAGGAAATATTGGAGGATTCAGCCACAAGTAAAAAACTTATCAAAGGGCTGTCTACTCCTGCTTACAGTTACATTACATACATATACTATCTATCAAAGGGCTGTCTCCTCCTGCTAACTGTTACATTCAGCAGGCATATAATGTCGTATTTATAACTATCATAGTGACAATATTTGGACATAGTTATACCAGTAAAGTGTATATTAATTAATTAGCACCTGCGGATATGATGTACATAGGGATACGATAAAAAAGTGAAAAAGAAGAAGGTGGTGTTTGTCGTAAGAATCTCCAAGAATAATTAATAAATTTGTGAACCGCTCTAAAGGTGGCCTTTATTTTTATGTTCACTTTGCATTGGGTTGCCATGTAGAAGATATAATTAGGTTAAAGCTACCTTGTACAGTTGATCTAAGGTTCTGTTTCGCATCAGTATAATTTCTACATTCAACTCAGAAATGTTCTACACTTTCTATCTGCCCACATGAACATCTGTCACGCTATGACACATGGCTATCATAAAGGTCCTATTTAAAGTAACTACATCCAAGTCTGAGTCTGGTGTGTAAAGTTTGAGCCTTTCTCTGCCCTATATAATAGTATTTTGGTAATTTTGACAAACCTCTGTTAACATAGTTTTTAAATGAATAAATGGACGATTTTTTCCCTACTCCAATCCAATTGGTAATCTGTTCTTATCTTTAACTGTTTTGGCAGGAAGGAATTTGCATAGAGATTGGTTTTCGAATTAGGACTATTTCGCTTGTTTCTCTGACTAGCTTGAAGTACACTCGCTTGCATTGGGCTCTTTAAGTATTCGGGAACAACCCCATGGGCCATCTTAAAAAACACAATTAAACGATTTTTGTATCGCCCGACAGATAGTCTCCCCCATTTTGTTTCAGAAAGATTTTTGTCGCAGGAACAAGATCTTGTAACACCGCATCCTCTTGAATTTTTTTTTCTCGATTTGATCTTTTTTTGTATTGTGTACAGTTATCCCAAAGTATATCACCATATTCTAAAAGTGGTCTAATGAATGATAGGTATAAAATCTCTAAAGTCCTTCTATCTAATCAGAATTTTTAAGCGCGAAGTTTGTCTATCATTTTCCATGCTTAAGAGATACTGTATGAAATATGCACACGTATATTGTCAAGAGAGATCTCTGTCAAGCGATATACCAAGATGCTTGGTCTACAGAACTTTTCTGGGTGCTGTTCATAAACAGGGGAGTATGATCTGGATTCCTATAGTTCCTTGAAAGTATCATTGTTTCAGTTTTAGACAGATTAAAATTGACCAACCACTTCTCTGATCATGATTGTATAGTTTGGAGGTCTCTGTTCAGGATGTCGCCTGAACAGGCAGGATCATCTACAATAATATATATAAAGAAATGTCGTCCGCAAAAAGGTCGAATATTGGCCCTAATATGATTAGTGATATGGTTAAAATAAATTAGAAAGAATAGGGTCCTAGAATTGACTCGTGTGACTGAGATGCCGAACTATTACCCCCCAAGGACTATCTTTTGTGCTATGTTGCTCAAGTAGCTATTGAACCATGACAGCATGTGTCCCCCGATCTGCCTAAGTTTGAACAGCAGTCCCTTGTGCCGAACCCTGTTACATAAATTGACAAAGTCAGTAAGGACACTTATGCTCTTCCATATTCTATTGGTATAACATGCCAATAAAAATATTACCTGTCCTGTACAAATACATTTTAAGTAACCTATTAGATATGCATAAGCAGGTATACATCTATTTCTGGCTCGTGGACGTGTGTCCGCATTTCAAAAGTACTTCTTCTGTTGTTTATTTTGTCAAATACGTTTGTCGTCGAGAAGACAATGATGTGTCTTGGTGACTTCCAACCAAGTCATCATAGCTATCTGATTTCATAATAGATCAGCATGGTAAGTACCTTTTTTTATACAATAGATTTCTAGACTTCTTTTTCAATTTTTTACTTTTTAAAACATACCATGTTGTGTTTAGATTAATGGTACTGACTATTTAATGCAATATAAATATGTAGGATCGCTATGACTTTTTCTGTGAGTATTGCTTTGTAGTAGGATTTTTTGTGCGCAACTTTTTAATTTTATTTTTATCAATTTCAATTTCTTTAGTAAGTTTGAGTATGTATAGCTCTTCATTGCAATAACACCACATACACCGCCGGTACAGTGGCACAGTATGTACACATTTCTACACCGAGAAACAAAACATTGTTGATACACATCACATCCCTAGGTAGATATAATCTTAATTTTTATAGCATATTTAAAAAATAATTTTAATTTATTTTACGTCTCGGATCCAAGTTATTGTGTAAGCGTAAACATGGAGGGATTGCACGATAATATTTCTATATGTAGTTCTCTGTTAGATTACTTTACAAAGGACATGGCCAAACAAAATCAAATTCACATTCAACATTAATTTATCAAGCACAGAAAGGTGTATGTAAATATGGAATTATTAAGCATGAATAGACGTCTTGATTAGGCTCCGTCGGTGTTCTTTATGATGAACACGATAGAATTGTAACTGTTCACAACTAAACAAAATGCCGAATGGAATATACCGCTAAGAATATTTTTACTCCTGTATAACAATGTCATAAACAAATAGTCTTTAAGACTTTGTAAAAGTTAATTAATATGAGAATTCACACTACGTTTCGATGATATGACCATCTTTGTCAAGTGTTTTGATGTTAATGTCTGTCACTAAGGAAGCAATAAAAAATATCTAAATTTATTTAATGATGAAATAAAGATGTTTCCTCTAGGCTAATGCGACCCTTTGATCTTTTTTAATCGACAGAAAACAATGGACAACGTTACAGATATTGTTGACTACAGGGTGACAAGAGTGATCAACGTCTTTATCCCGCCTGTCATTCTTACCGTAGGATTTGTAGCCAATACATTGGCTTTCATCACTCTAACTAAAAAGAACATGCGCTCCAGCTCTGTGATGGCGTTACTGACCATCCTAGCTATTGTGGACAACATTGTTCTCTGCGTCGGTCTTCTGCCATATTGGATGCAACACGCGTTTGATACTGACGTCAGAACGATGTCGACAGCCGGATGTAGAACGTTCAAATTCCTCAACGTGTTTTTCACGTGCTTCTGTAACTGGATTTTGACGGCGGTCAGCATTGACCGATGCGTGTTCGTCTGTTTTCACCACAAAGCAAGACGGTTCTGTTGCTCACGATTTGTGTGTTTGTTCGCGGTAGTGGACGGACTAGCCATGTTCTTGTTGAACATCAATTTGTTTAATGGAGTTGACGTTGTTATAACACATTTTGGTGTGGCGTGTCTAGCAGTGAATAACTTCACATTATACGTATGGACCTGGGTAGATTTCTGTATGTACAGTTTTCTTCCGTTCTCTGTTATGCTCATATGTAGTGGATTTATCATTACGACTGTTGTTCACTCACAAAGGAGAGTTTCCTCGGCCGGCACAAATAGACAAACCCAGAAAACGAATAACAACAGTAATACATACGTTGTCAGGTCAAACAAGCGCATCTCTGACCTAACTAGAACAATGTTTACAATCAACTTGTTGTTCTTTTTTCTCACAGCTCCAGTTGTCGTATACGACATCATTGAAGCGTATGTAGACTTTAACGTGTCGTCTGCTGTTTATTTTCCAGCCATCAAGTTGGCCAAGTCCATAGTAACTTTGTTACAATTTTCTAACAATGGAGTTCACTTCTTTGTATATTGTATGACTATTCCAAAGTTTAAACAGAGATTTAAGGAGTTGTTTAGATGTACAGGATAATACACAATCTTATCTCCAATCTCTTCGTCCATTTGTTTTTTAAGTGAAATTTAACTTACGTAGCGTTAAGCCCCCAATTTAACTTAATCGATATTAAATAATTTCCCTGTTCGTTTGTCGCCATAGGATGTTTTTTTCTGCCACATTCGTTCGTTTAAAACTGGTCAAGTTGCAGGGAACATGTTTCTTACATTTAAAGTTAATTGTCAACTTTACATGGAGATATTGCAAAACCTTTCATTACGGCACAACCATAGTAATCCAGGAAAAATGACTCGTCAGAGAGGACCTCACTGGAAGGATATCAGTATGAATATACATGCTCAGAATTTGTTCTGCCGCATTCCTATATTTGCTGGGAACTTTGTCATTTCTAGGAGTGGGGAGGGCAACTGTTCTTCGAATTTTACCTGTAGATTGATACTAAGATTGAAGTCACTAATATTATAACACAAAACATACGAATATGGAACATCGGCAATGTGATTAAATATGAATGAAATATACAGGTCTTCCAATCTGATTAAAACCAAATCTTGATCAATGCTCCGAACGTTAAGAGTTATTCAGTGTGGAAATTTCGCAAACAGTAATTGTGGAAACCTCTCTGCCGAATAAATTCGGAATATAATCATGTGCAAAAATACTGGTCTTCAACATTAACCTTTTGATTGATATAAAGGTTTAAAAAGTCACAAAATTGAACTAAAATGAAGCCTCATTTACAAAAGTTGTTGTGGGAAAATCTTTCTTTTAATTAAATTGCAGCGACGTTTAACTTTTATGCGCGAAAATTATTGGTCTTCGAAATGAATCTTTATCATCCAGTTATTGAATGGGTTTTTAGGGATTCGCTTCGGGAAATAGTTGTTGTCTCGGGGTCCCATAAATTTGCTATTTAACAAAAATCCATCCAGTAACTGTTTTATTATACTGAAGCCATGCTTTGGTACTCTGTTGAGTGTTTCATTATACCGTTAGTATGGCGTCATCATACCACTGAAGGGAAAACGGGCGGTGCTTGTTTTCCTTATAAGGAAAGAAGGCGGGAGGGAAATGGTCTCGTCAACTATGCTCCGGATCATAGTTCATTTGCTATATCCTAGCTACTTTAACTGTAACTGTAAGCAAAAGTATAATGAATGAATATGTTACTCAGTGGTATCACATTTACATTACAACTTGAACAGTAGAGTCAACCCTTTAGCTCATCAATAGAGCGTTAAACTCCAAACCTAGGGGTCCCAGGTTCGAATATAGGCAATTGTGTTGTCCTGCTTATGGGACATTAGGTACCCCTACAGAACCCTAGGCGGATGAATCCAGAAATATATGCTTTTAAGCAATAGTTGTCCCCTCACATCACTTCATGGCTTTGTAATTGAGAGCAAAGTTTGTTCAATGCGTGACTCTTGGGTCAAAAATAGGTTACGCGTTTGGGGTCAAAGTTCAACACTATATAACAACAATGTTAACTATTCACATTTTTGACTTCTTGTCCAAAACTACTGGACTAATTTCATCCAAACTTGGTAGAAGCCATACCTAGGGAAGGGAATTCAGATTTGTTCAAATGAAGGCGGCTCGGGCCCCAGAAGCAAAATTTCAAAAATCTTTTTCTAATAAACTAGAAGGCTTAGAGCTTAATGTTTTGGTAAGTAGTAACTTTAAGGCATGGAGAACCAAGTTTGTTCAAGGCTTGACCCTTGGGTCAAAAATAAAGTACGCTTTTTCGGGTTAAATTTCAACACTATAGCAAATAGTTAACTATTTACATTTTTGACTTCTTGTTCAAAACTATTGGACCATTTCATCCAAACTTGGTAGAAGTAATCTCTGGGGGAAGGGAATTCAGATTTCAAATGAAGGGACTCGGGACCCAGGGGCGCCACTTGTGGGCCGAAAGGGGGGATTTGACAAATTTCAAAAATCTTCTAAAAATCTAGAAGGCCTAGAGCTTAATGCATTTGTTTGTAGTAACTTCAAGGCATTGAGAGCCTAGTTTGTTCAAGGCGTGACCTTAGTGTCAAAAGTATACAAATGCCAATCCAGATGGACGTTAAGGCCCGATGGGCCTCTTGTTATGTATGCAGGGGTGTGTGAGTGCGTGTGTGCGTATATGCTTGCGTACGTGCGCGCGCGTGTGTGTGTGTGTGTGTATGTGTCTGTGTATGTGCGTACTTGTGTGTGTGTGTGTGTGTGCCAAATGTACACCATGTTTTATTTTTAGTGTATCTGCTTTACTTTGCATTGTTTCTAGATTTCTATCAATTCAAGCATACATACAACATGTTAAAACAAATTAACACACTGTTTCTAGTAAATTCTTATGCAATTTGCTTTCTTTTTAAGTTACTTTGCTAAAATAATATATTAAAGCATAACATTATTTCTTCTATGTCAACGCAAAGCATGCTAATCTATTGTTTAAACTTGTTTGAATAGAAAATTGAAAATTGAATTTCAAACAACTTACTAACAGAGTGGTCACTTTAAATATTGATAGCTGAGTTATTGTCCTATGCCGTTAAATGCAAAGACATTTTGTTTAAGGTAGTCCACGGGTCAGCAATGTTTGGTAACTCTAGTTAGAGTATAATGTATACCGATATTTTTGATACACAATATTATGGACAATAATGAAATCATTTTGTAGATATTACAAGAAGAAGAAATGAAATTATTATTTTTAAATAAGCTAAGAAATGTTAATCTCTAAACTCTAAATTTCAAAACAAAAAGAAATTAATTTCAACCACTGACTGTTACATCAATGTTTTTTTAAGAAAAATATATTGGTACTACTTGTTTTTTTGTTTTTTTTTAGTTTTTGAAAATTAGATATCTAAAGAATATTAATTCTAATTTTTACATTAACCATTTGTGTTTGCTTCAGAAAAAAAGATATCTTTTACTTTTTAGAGTACCTGGTTGTCAATATGTCAAAGTGTAGAAAATTACAATTTTTTTGTGGTGGGTCTTGTCTTCTTTTGTCATAAATTGGAACATGTAAAATGTAAGCCCACTTTTTTTTTTTTTTTTTTTTTTTTTTTTTTTTTTTTTTTTTTTTAAATATATACATGTATTGTGACGAGCATACGATTGCGCGGTGCTGTGCATAAGTGGGACGACACAGGATCGCCAACCTGAACACGGGTTTCCTCCGGACACTCCGTTTCTTCCAACAGATAGTATTCACTCTCGCTGCCATCCTGCCAACGAGAAAGTTTCGACTTAAGTTGTATTAACTTGTATTTGAATCGATGAGAAATAAATAAGTTGAAATATTATGAACAAGCCTGTCAGCAGAATTGTTAGTTATTCTTTATAAAAGCTATTGGTTTTCTCCTTGTTTGTCTGTGTTCTTTCAATCTTTTTATCTATTTAAAAATCAAGTTTATCATTAACAGAATATTAATCAGACAAGGAAATTACTTATAGGTTATCAGAAAATAGTGGTCAATTTGATTTTAACATTTATTTCAAATTCGAAATCTTGAAATTATTTCACTCCGTATTCCTTATCGACATGATACATAAACCCGTCATCGATCGATATTACGTCACTTCACCAGAGTGCGCATGGTGCAATTTATTTCCATAACTAGTCTGGTTCGCGAGCACGCTTGCTATAGCTAAGAAAATGCGATAGCAAGCGTATTGGAGTGTAGAAACCCGGATCTTTAAAGCGAAAGAGGAAGGTGGTTGGATATCGACTGTATAGGTTACCAGGACAGAAATTAAGGTAAACCAAACTACATTGTATACTATTATCTTACAGAATTCGATTGAATAACGTATTATACTTTTGTAAAATTCTCAGCAGTGCCATGTCGGAACAAATACATTTTACGGGAATCAGTCAATACGGCGTCATTGGTCCCGTAAATACCCGATTAGAATACACCTATCGCACACTCTGCCGCCATCTTGTGTCAAAGGTCAATCGGAGCAAAATCTCCCGCGGTATTTTGTTTACACT
>JAUMGZ010230661.1:0-11055 GCA_032359645.1 Pododesmus macrochisma
TTGTGTCCCAATTTGGGTCCACACACCTGCTGAAATGCTGACGTTACCCCAATCATCTTCATGAAGGCCTATCTCTATACTCAGGCACTATTTAATAATAGAACTTCGACAAAACAACAAAAGAAGGGCACTCTTTGTCAAAAATAAACAAAAATTGCCTATGAATTTGTGTAGGATAGAAGTATATATGAATATGAGGTAAAAGTGTCCCAATTTGGGTACAATGACGTTAGATATAATTCCTTCAGTAATAAAATAAGATATTGTTTTTTTACATTATATTATTAAACAGTGGATCTGAAATAGATGTTGACATCCCTCCTCTGAATGATTCGGATGCTGATATATTATCTGATGCCAGTCTTCCCCTGCCCAGTCCTCCAGTGTATGGCAGAAATCTGGCTTTGGGGATATCCTTTGATGGAAGTCCCATCAGCCCAGCGGCCAGGAGCTTTCTGTACGGAGACAGGCTAGAAACTATATCAGCTATGTCACCACTGGCTGACTGGAATGACAGTATGAAGGGTAATTTAAGTGCTTAGATGTTGGTAGAGTATAAAAATCATGAATTAGATACCGATCATACATCAAAAAAATTGGGAATGTTTCCTCCTTACTGTGACAACCTAGTCGGGAGGCAAAGTAGTTTAATTTGACAATTGTTTAAAAGAATATTTTAGTATTCTAAATAATGTTATAATAAATTTTTAGTTTAGTTTCTAGTTTATAAACATTCTTGATTAATAGTGACACTGGTGTCAATATTATTTATAATATACAAAAAGTACTTATTCATCCAAATCTTTTTACAAAATGATGAATTTAGCACTACAAACATATTTAAAAACTTAAAAACTCTAAATCAAGATATCTAGAAAATGAAATAAAATAGAACATTTTAAAGTCTTGATAACTGCCTATCATGTGATGTATTGTCACAGCAATATTTTTCTCGTGTTATTACAGAGGGACGTTTGATTGCTATAACAGCTTCACCTTCAAGTACAATGGACAAACAATTTGTTTTCCCCTCACCTGAGCAGGTAAAAACAAGTACACCTGGAGGTCCAGGATTTCCACTCATGTACAATGATGAAGATCTTCCATTACCCCCTCCCCCTTTAGAACTCGAAAGCCCTTTTGCCAGACCTGGGGCATTCAGGGGCAAGCTTCAACCCCCTCCTAAACCAAAACCAAAGATTAATCGAAGTCCTAAAAGACAAACTTCAACAACAATCGAGGAAGGCAGTTCACCAGGTCGGGGAAGTAAGGCACGGGAAAATGGACGAGCTGATCGACAGAGAAACACATCTGGAGAACCTAACGGAAGGATTGACAAACAACGTCACCAATCAGGCCTCAGTGAGGAAGGCACTGTTGGGAGGGAGCGTCATGTATCTGGAGAGCAAAATGGGAAAATAGAAAAGCAACGTCATCCATCTGATGGACAAGGAACTGGAGGGAGACGCGGAGGTGGTCGAGGACTGATAGGACCAAAACAGTAAATACGACTAATATTATCTTTAAAACTAAGTAGATCAATGGGTTTATAGCACAACCTGCAAACTGCTCTACTATTAATTTTATGACTAGGTATATGTTTATTCATTTGCTAAATTTGTCAACTTTTGCACAATGTAAAATTTGTAAATGAATGGGTTCCCCTAAGCTTTTATGAAGTGCTTGCTTTTAACTCTGAAGAATTTGTTGTAAATAAAGAAAATGAACTGAAAGGAAAAAAATGATTGAAGAGAAAAGCGATATCTGTTTAAAAAGTAACCACACACATTGAAATTGTTATATTTGGAAAATTGAATCATAAGTAAATTCAGACATAGAGCTTTCATCTTTCAGTCTAGAATATAAACATTATATCAGTCAAGTAAGTTCCTACTGAATATTTGGCTTAAAGTTAACAGTATTTATGGAAAATAACTTATTGATCCAAAGCGTCCGTTTTCTTGTTATAATTGTGCCATGCATGGTACTTTGATCACAGTGTTAATCCTGTTGTTTAATTTTTACTTTCAGACTTAACCCGACAATTAATATATCTACATTTTGTTTAACATTTAATTTCTACTTTCAGACTTCACCTGACAATTAATATATCTACATTTTGTTTAACATTTAATTTTTACTTTCAGACTTTACCTGACAATTAATGTATCTACATTTTGTTTATCTTTAATTTTTACTTTCAGACTTCACCTGACAATTAATGTATCTACATTTTGTTTATCTTTAATTTTTACTTTCAGACTTCACCTTACGATTATATCTACATTTTGTGTTCTGAGTCTCTTAACTGGAGTCTATTGTCAGATGCAGACAGACAAAACGGAGGTACACATCACTGTATATGCACCAAGGTCAATGTTACAGGCTCACCAGATTCAGGTGTTCTTCAACCAAGACAAACGATCAGACACAGAGGACTCCATCTTTGATGTACAAGCCTATGGTAGGTTGAACAGAATTTTCTTGTGGAATGGAATATTGATATGGTTTAAAACTTAAAATTTTCAATGCTGCAACATTTATACATTATTTAAGCATTGATGTCATCAAAGAGAACATTTTCATCTTTATATCATACTTGGCTACAGAAAGAAAGCAAACCTGATATGTACTTGCTTCGTTTGTAATATCCTCCATTATGTTACAAGAATTCTAAAAGGCTTGAAAAAAACTTGAGTTTATGGCTATGATCCTTGAAAATCACTTGAAATTAGAATTAACCTTGAAATCAGTAAAATATCTTAAAAAGTTCTTAATTAAACTTTGAATTAACTTCAGTATTTCCAACAAACTTCAACATTTTAATTCAGAGTGTTATACAAAAAATTGAAAATCAAAGTATTTTGTCCAAAAACAGCATAACATTTGTTACTATGGCCTTGAAATATCTCAAAAAGTTTTGAGATTTTGACACCAGAATTCTGTATAATACCTGATTACACATATACAAATATAACTATTTGCTTAGTTAAAATGAAATGCTCATGCCTCAGGTTCACCTTGACCTACCCTATCTTGAGGAAGATGAAATATATATCTATATTATTGTTTCAGGTTCACCAGACCCTATCTTGAGGAAGATGAAATATATATCTATATTATTGTTTCAGGTTCACCAGACCCTATCTAGAAGAAGATGAACTAAATATCTATATTAATGTTTCAGGTTCACCAGACCCTATCTTGAGAAAGATGAACTCCTCCCTATGTGTCAGCCACACATGTGAGCAAGGTTGTGATGACAATAATGGAAAGTGCATCTGTAAGAAGGGCTACGTGATGAACTCTAATGGCCAATGTGAAGGTTAGGACAAATATTCATAAAGTATTCAATGTTTGTTTGTTTTATTGGGGTTTAACGTCCCATCACTTATGTATAGGTCATATCGATATGGTGTCTGTTTGTAACAATGCACACTTATAACAACTTTATGGTATTAAAAACAGTTAGTAGCTTTTATTTAATGACAATAAAAGTGTTAATAGTCTTTGGGAAGACATGATTTAAGAATATTGTCTTTGTTAGAGAATTTTACGTTTTCTCGCAACAGTGTAACAGCCTAACATAAGAGTAACTTCTTGTTGCCCAATCCTAAATGTTATGTTTGTAAATTAATATGTGTATATGAAATAAAATAATGTTTAAACCAACAGTGTAACTTTTCCTCCAGAGCAGCATTTTCTGGTATATATTTCATTATAATCAATAAGTCAACATTTTTCTGATGGAAAGTTAAACTATATATTAAAAAGGTGTGCTTTAATTATTTTTTCAGATGTAAACGAATGTCATGACAAAACATTCAGGTGTCACAAGGATGCTGGATGTCTAAACAAGAAGGGGTCATACAGGTGTACCTGTAGTGATCCTTTCTATGGAGATGGAAAGAATTGTGAAGGTAAATCATTTAATAGCATAGAAAGAGTTTTGGATTAATCATAAATACTTTTTACAAATCATAACAATGCATATATCTGTTGTTAATTTGACCTAAATTCTCTCAATCATCTTGTAATATGCAGAGTTGCAATAAAGGAATCATACTTGCCAAGTCTCCCTATTTAAGAGGGAGACTCACGATTTTAGACCCTCATTTTTGACTTTTCATATCTTCAGTATTCCATAAATCTTGTTTTAATCTCAAGTCAAATTAATACACTGATGAAACAACAGAAAGTATGTCATTTAAGACTATAATTTTCCAAATAGGGTGCATCAAAAGTACTTTTTAAACAATTTTAGATTAAGACAAGTGATATCTCCTCCATGAAAATTTTGAAAAGTTGGCAAGTACATGTATGTAGATATTTATATTTCTGACCTAAATTCTTTTCAATTATCTTATGATATTGAGATATACAATAAAGTAATAATATAATACAATAAAGTGATCATATATTATTCTATTTCCGATGTCTCCTTTATTAGAATGTGCCTCACCCTGTGCCAGTGGAACATTTGAAGTTCAGCCATGTGGCAACAAACAAGCAAAGATATGCCGAGGTATGTGCTATCCCTTACAACAGCCTGTGGTGATATACTGGCAATTTTGGTACACCTTATTTCACTTTTCACTTTTTCAGACAGCTAGCATTGTTTATTGTATTAATGTCAGCGTCCGAATCATTAACTGACTCTTAATTTGAAGGCTAAATATGTATATGGAGCAATTAATAATATAAGGGCTTCTCTAGAGATGAATATATTGGTTGGGGTGGGGTGGGTGCATGGTTGGAAGGCATTAATGTGTGTTGGGATTAGTCAGACCTGTCTCAACTGCATCTAATGCTAGGTAAATAAGAATAAGTTGGATTGTGGGTCTCTAAAAAGTGACCCCATCTCCCCCAACCCCAACTACATTAATCTCTTGAATAGCCCAAACTCAACGAATATTAATTGTAAAAATTTGGTACCATCTATCACCTTTCTTGGCTCATCTGAAAAAGGAACTAAGGGCTGTTCCAGAATTAACTCTATGAGAGGGGTTGGAAGCACTTTTTCATAGGCCCAGCACCATCAAATTTTAAAACTGATTTAATATAAGGAATCATGTGCAGATCTGGAGTGAAACCCACCACCATCATATATTAAATACAGGTGCTTCCAACCCCTCCCATACGGTTAATTCTAGAACAGCCCTTACAAGTTAACATATGAAACAGAATTATAGGGAAAGTTATAGATTTTATTACTTACACATTTTCTGAAGAAGAATGCATGTTTTCTATAAGTTTTTAATCTATATATCGTGGGTAATGCATGGCTCTGATATTAGACTATGTGTACACAGCATGATTGATGTTGTTAAAGAACTATTGAAATGCAGCAATTAGATGTGAATTATCAAGGTGATATTATAATTGATTACTTAATGGTTGAGCTGACTGCGGCTTTGTTTTGTGCCTTTTTTTTTTTTTTAAATCTTCTTCCCTTGTGTTAAAGTTGACTTGTTAATTAAAGATTTCTAGATATACGTACTCACAGTAACTGTACTTCCTGAAAGTAGAATATTTTATTTCGCATATCTGAGACATCAGCTGTTGTCAGCTTCTTAGGGAAATTGGGTCATATTATATGACTTCAAATTTACAATCAAAATTTGACGTTCATCATTAATGAAATACCCGAAAGAAGGAAAAATAATCAGGTAGGCAGTTTTTTTTTCTAACAAGGATTGTAAAAGAAACATGCATGAATACTTTTAATTTCTCGAGGTTAATTGTTGTGTAGAAGAGGGTCTTATATTCTGCATGATATCAAATTTGGCCATATTAGATGGTTCACCTAGGGTATATGTTGAATAAATTTTCACTTGTTTCTCTCGACTTGTAGTTTCTAAAACTTAGCTTAATGTCAAACATGTTTCATTATCCTTTTTAACACTTGAAAAATGCAATTTCATTGATTGGATTTGTCATTTCTGCTTTAATTCTTCACTTTTCATTTTATAAAATGAGTGCATTCTTTGTCAGAATTTTAAAATTCTTACCTGATACTAATTTTTGGTCTATGTATGAATCTTAAATGCATGGAAATGATTCTATTTCTCTTTGTTTGGCAACTTCTCACTCGTGTTAACTGAAGACATACATGCCATTCATTATAACTTTTCTTTGAAATGTTAAAAAAACAAAAATTTGACAAATGGCATATATGTTTTTAATTGTTTGACTTAATTCAACAACTATCCTACTTTGTGTTTTATTAACCCTCAAATTCACTAATGGATATGGATTTTACCAAATAATCTATAGGTGTGTGAAAGACTTATCATTAAACAAGTGTTAAATTGTAAATAATTTTCTTACTTTATTCTCGGAATTTTTTTTTTATAATGAACACAATGAAATTGCATAAATCAAGAAATGAATTATTATGGTAATTGATTTGATTTGCTATAAAACTTGAGAAACATTGAAAAATTACTTCACAAGCAGATGTCATACCATCAGAAATGGATGTTTTAAGCGTCATTGCACAGTTAACAGACATGTGGTACAATAGCCCTTGAACTCAATTACATACACCATGATGACTAAATGCAGGTACAAACATTTCTCTATATATACAAATCCTAAATTTCTTCTTGAAATATGAGACTAATCTAAAATGGATTTTCTGTAACAATTTCAATAATACCAATAAATTTAAGTATTAGGAGTTACCTCCCCTATCAAAGGAAATGTTTTAAAAGCACAAAACACGAGGATGTGCTTCCTGTGAAAGAATTTTTTAACCTATTATATAAAAGATAAGCAAATAAATAACTGTTTCTTAAATTCATATGGAATATTTTACAAATATGTCCATTGTTTGGCTAAAAATCAAGAATTTTTAAAATTTGCCGACTCTTTTATAGATCAAGGTACTATCTTTATTATTATAATTTGTGTTCAACTTTTTTGATGTGTTAGATTTTTTATAAAAACCTGTGTGGACTAGTGCTGTTTTACATAGCTTTTCCCTGCCACAACTACATTTATATATTCATCACTGTTCATATTATTTTGGGATTGGAAAGACTTAAAAACTTTTGACAATGTGAGAAAAAAATCCATTTTTGATGGTATGCTTGTCAGGCTCACTGGTTAATTTTGCTTATATTTTTGTTTTGTCTACCCTATAGCCTGTACCAATATCTGTCAACATGGATTCTACATGCTCAACCCATGCAAGAAGTACACTGACGCCACCTGTAGGAGTAAGTAAGGGGATGTAAAAACTTGTCATTCATTGCAAAGAAAGTTATTCACATGAAGTTTGCTTATTTGAATATGAAAAAGTTTCATTTTGATGTGTGCTTTTGTCATTGAAATGTTGTGATATTATTTTTAATTAGTTAACCAACTTTCATTTATAATATTTTCCCCTCACTATTTTCCCCACAATTTCATTTTGTGCTGTAATTTGGCACAAAGTGTGGACCAGATCAGCTGGGAGTAAACTTTGATCAGTTTTACTTCAAAAGTGAGCGAAGCATCAAATATCTTGTAACACATTGCTAAAAATGATAAAAAGAGGAAGCTTATGATTACATTTTCAGGCATCTTTCTTGCTCATTTCACATATGTTTTCTCATGACTTAACCTTCTCATGTTGTTTATGGAGGAAGGAATAGCATAATTCAAACAGTATACAACAATACACAGCTAAATGAAACAATGTGGTCATTATTTTTCCCTGTACTCTTCTTATTACTTATGTCAGATTCTTTGAAAGTAACAACATAACATTGAAAAGGTTCATTGACAAAAAGATTTTAATATGTTTATCAAATCTACACTTTTTTGTGGGTTACATGTTTGTATAAACAGTTTGTTTCTAAAATCATATCTTTACTTTTTATACAATTTTTAACCTGATAATATCAAAGTGGGTCTTAAGGTGTTTTGATTGCATGCAGGTCATTTTCTTCCAATGGCAATGCATTCATGAATTAGACATTAGTTAGACATTTTTAGCTTTTATAATATGTTTGTAGCAACGTGAATAGCTCCCAGTAATGTAATCTCATCATTGTCAGTATATAAGTTGATTTAAAGGTTTGAAGTAGAAACCCATGCTTAGAAGCAAGATTTTTATTCTCCCCATATTATGTTGAATTAACTATAACTATACTGTGTGTTAGTTAGACTTAGTGATATAATATAACCAATATAAGCTGTTGATAGTACATGTGTGTGAAGTTTAATCAGTTTTCAGTCTTTTTTCAACCTTCTGAAGAAAATGAAGTGGGACTTTGTCGAATTTCTGTAAAGTGTCTGTTCATTATTTGACTTGGTAGGATAAATTGATTCTTTAAAAGGAAAGTAAAAGAAGCATAATTTATTAGTACGAACAATTAATTAAGTGTTTGAATCTTTTAAGGTAAATTTAGGGCATGATATATGAAAGTCTTAGAATTTGTTCAAAATAGTCAAAAAATATAGGTCACTGCTTTCAATTGATTATAAGTCAGATTTTTGTTACTAATTTTTTCTGTTATTAGTGAAATGTAAGGGATGTTTAGATCAAATTATGATAAAAATGTTTTTGCAATCTTGGACTTAATCTCAAGTAGTATATATAAATAAAGTGAAGTATCTTTTTGTTTATACAAGAATTGATTACTTTTCAGTGTGTCGTCACAAGTGTACTTCAGAAATGTTTGAGTATAAACAGTGTACCAGGACGCAGAACAGAGAATGCAAAGGTAAAATCTAATACATACTTACATCATCTATTTATAAAATGTTTTAAACTTACATATTAACCATAACGAACCTTCAAACATTTACAGGGTCAAACAATATGGCAGTTAGGAGGTTGGAAGAAATTAAATCAGTGTGATGGTATTTAGGGGATGCAACTCAAAGCTTTAACACAGATAAAAAGAACAAATCATATCAATAGAAAAAAGAAATTAAAAATAAATGACAGGCATATTCAATTAATTATAAGCTCAATTGAATAGGTAAACATTCTCAAGAAAATATATTATCATATGATTACTAATAATATAAGCCATTCTGCATGTGCAATATAAAAGAGTCCTCAAATCTGGGCTGATATAACATCTAGGGCAATCTGACTAAAACCAGTTCTGCTTATTGCTCCCAGGATGTCGCTAGGAAGATCTGGGGAACGCCAATTGTTTAGGTTGTTGGCGTGACCTTTCAAAGCAGCCAATCAGCGAAGCGCCTACAGAATCTTCGGTGTTTTGAGAACTTTGGCGCCAATATATATATAACATTATTATACTTATGACGTCAGCATTTGACGTGCGCTTCAAAACTAGAAATCTTGTTTATATGGTTAAACTGGCTTATAAACGGAGACAAATGGTCCCAACATCTCCTGCAGAGTGTACTGTAGAGGTAACATTTATGTACAGTATGGGTTTTCGTTCATTCAATTGCTTTGATAATCGCTTCATCGGTAAGCAATGTAGCCATTTTGACGCTCAATCCCAACGATCGCATAGAAGGTGGGTTTTGATTGGTCTGAATATCTCATAAATATTCATAATTATTTAAAGTTTTTGGGTCACGCCAACGACCTTAACAATTGGTGTTCCTCAGATCTACCCTGCGATGCGATATCCGCATAACGGGAGCAGCGTAGATCTGGTTTTAATCAGATTGGAAGATGAGAGAATGTTTGAAATAAATAAATTCATGCAAATTCTAACATTCTCAACAATTAAAACATTTCACTAATAAAGTTCTAGTACAATACAGTGCAACCTGCTCTAGCGACCACCTCTAGAATGTGAATATATGCAATTCAGTGCAACCTGTTCTAACGACCACCTCTATAAAGAGACCACCTGTATATAAAGACCACTTTTTCTGGTCTATTGGGTGGTATCAGTGGTTCCTGTTGTATAAAATCTGGAAAAAATATCAATACTTACTTCAATGTCAATGTTTTTAAAAGGAGATGGAGGTCGACTGTTCTCGTCATCACTGCGATCTATATTACCAGTAGGACCATGTACATAGTAGTGATAAATATGTCTGAAAAAGATAAATACTGGTAAATACAACATTAAACCATGACGATACAACAATGTTTTGTCTAAAGCTTGATGGACTGTTTTTAAATATTAATGACAATCTGATTTAACTGAATTAACAACCTTGGCCAGTTGTCAGCTGAGTGACAATTGTTCTGGACAGAATCTAGATAGAGATATCTTCCATTTAATTATAATGAAGCATCTAGATAGCATTTATTTATACTTTGTAGTAGTCAAGTACAAATCTTGATATTCAGTATGCATTTATACTAATGTTAGCTGTCTTGTCCAGATCTAGATTGGTTTTATACTTATGTTAGCTGTCTTGTCCAGATCTAGATGGTATTTATACTTACACTAGTTGTCTTGTCCAAATCTAGATGGTATTTATACTTATGTAAGCTGTCTTGTCCAAATCTAGATGGTATTTATACTTACACTAGTTGTCTTGTCCAAATCTTGATAGTATTAATACTTATGTTAGCTGTCTTGTCCAGATCTTGTAGTCTAGTACAGATCTTGATAGTATTAATACTTATGTTAGTTGTCTTGTCAAGATCTTGTAGTTTAGTACAGATCTTGATAGTATTTATACTTACGCTAGTTGTTTTGTCCAGATCTTGTAGTTTAGTACAGATCTAGATGGTATTTATACTTACACTAGTTGTCTTGTCCAAATCTAGATGGTATTTATACTTATGCTAGTTGTCTTGTCCAGATCTTGTAGTTTAGTACAGATCTTGATAGTATTTACACTTATGCTAGTTGTCCTGTCCAGATCTAGATGGTATTTATACTTATGCTAGTTGTCCAGTACAGATCTTGATAGTATTTATACTTACGCTAGTTGTCTTGTCCAGATCTTGTAGTCTAGTACAGATCTAGATAGTATTTATACTTATGCTAGTTGTCTTGTCCAGATCTTGTAGTTTAGTACAGATCTTGATAGTATTTACACTTACACTAGTTGTCTTGTCCAAATCTAGATGGTATTTATACTTATGCTAGTTGTCTTGTCCAGATCTTGTAGTTT
>JAUMGZ010230672.1:0-11055 GCA_032359645.1 Pododesmus macrochisma
GACCCTGGGGTCAAAAGTATTCAAATGCAAATATTTAGTTGTTGGCCTATTTCAACCAGATGGACGTTAAGGCCCGAGGGGCCTCTTGTTTTGATATATCTCTACATTTAGTTGATGTAGCTGTAATACTAACGTGTATTGAATATTGCTAGACTAGTGTACTACTACTAGAACCATTACACATGAAATTACTAAAAGAAGTTACTCAGTCGGATTGTAAAATTATATTGATTTAAATATTTTAAGTAAAGTAAGGAGCAGACATATGCATGGTTTCTTTAAACTAGAAATTGAAACAGCATGACAAACATCCACATTATAAATCAGCAAAGTTTGACACTGAATTCTCAATTGATTAACATTGAATATTTTTGTGAACCAAAATAAATGAAGTTTAACTGTGGATGTTGTTATGTTATGGGTAGATCATCCTGTATTTGATTGCCTACCACACCTTTGTTATGTACATTGTACTTTGGGGTTTGACTATATGTTGTATTACACAGTACTACATATTTGTTAGAAACAACCACTAATAAATGAGTGTTTCACGCTCTTCACTGGTATTTGTCCATGACTTTGTGTGTATAACTATCACTACATTATATTTGAATGCTTCATGTGTGAATACTTGCTGTTACAGATTGTTGGCGTTTGGATAACTATCCGTTTCCGTAATCAGAAAGATCCCATAGCCAATCCAAGCTCATATCTCTAACGTACATCGCACATCATTTAACTAACCAAACTAACATAAATGTTTGTATCCTACGTATACCTGGTTATGATCTATGGTGATTTGTTACTTGGTACTGGCTTTACTTGTCCCTTTAGGTCATGTGACTTGTGAGTGGTGTATCTTTGGTAACAACAAAATAAAATATGTGTGGTTCTCTTAATGATTTCTCTTTTTTATATCTGCCATGAAAATCATTAACTAAAAGTTAAGACTTTGGTTTTCAATATTTTCTTCCAGTATAAAACCTCTTCTCACAATAAAAGGCTATATTTTATCATATGTTATATTAGTTACCCTCAACCGTGTTCATAGCTTTTATAGAATCCAGCCCTAATTGTAAAAGCTGACTTTGCAAGTGATTTTAACTATTCTATTGCTGTTTAACTCACATTTTTTGTTTTGTAAAGTTTGTTTTACCAGTTATGTAACAGTGATATTAATTCATACAAGATTGTACTTAAAAGCAGCCAGAACCACACACATTTTTAGCCTAATGATCTTCATTTTCCATTGATTATTTGCAATATTATGCCTTTCTGTCCCTCTTCAGTTCTGTTTGAAAGCTTTTTTATGTGACTGCTTTGTCATTTATTTAATATTTGATTATTTTTACTTTATTGGTCTTTCAGTGTGACTCGTAATATAATTATGTTAAAACATATTAATTCTTGTACATTGTGTATACATGTATATATATTATATATCTGGGAACTGCTTGTTTAATGTAGTCAATTTTTATGTGAATAATGTTATTTTGGTCGAGGGTGATTATATGCATGTTATATGGTTTAGGGGTGCATGAGTAAATGCCTTGAAATTTAAAGAACAGAAATCTCATTGGTTATTAATTATTTAGCTCTTGCTATTAACGGCCTGAGAGCTTTAGACTTGACACAAACCATATAATTTGAAATTAATTTTTTTTTTTTTAAATTTAAACACTATGTACATGTAAATTCACTCCAAAAAATTCATATTTCTATATGACTTATGAAATATTGGTTTATTGTTTCATAATTTGATAAGAAATAAAATCTAAATAGTTACCTACACATTAACTGATAAAATAAACAGTAATGTTCTACATTTAAAACCATATCATTAAAACATATTTAGTATTCTTGAAAATCTTATCTGAGTGAGAAATGTTTCTTAGAATTTTACACAATAATTGTAAGAATATTTTATACCGCTAGGATTTAAGAGTCGTGATTTCAGTTTCTTAAGATTTTACAACAAATAATGAATATATTATATAATAAAATGTATATTTAAATTGTAGAAGCACTTGTGCATGTTAGAATTTAAATTCATTGATTAATAGCTTGAATAATAGGATCAAAACTGTGCCTTATGCTGATAATATAAGGCGATTGAAGCAAATAAAGCTGTACATACCTTAATTATGTACTATGCTCAGTATCAATTCATTAGTCTGTCACTATAATGGGGTTTTAAGTTTTACCTCATTTAATTGTTTCATAACTACATTCTTATTTCTCTAAAGATGTCAAGTACAGACTCCACCCATTTTTAGAATCATGAACCTAATATTGAATTCAGATTTTGTCTCTGTATCTATGTAAAACATTATTGATGCTTAGACTGCCATTTTCAGATATATCAGACAGTTTTTCCTATCTACTGGGTAGGTTTAAGTAGGAAAAATTATGAAATGAATTATTATGAAGACGGATTATGGTAAAATTGATAAAAAGTCTGTACTTGGTACCATAAGCAAAAATGATGTAGTTTAGAAACAATTGAGACATGTATAGAAATTTAAACCTTAATATTTTTTCAGATAAATAAGTTGATACAAGTTATCATACATTATGTTGTATAAGTTTTGAGCTTTAACCACATATATTAGCGATACAAGTTATCATACATTATGCTGTATAAGTTTTGAGTTTAAATCACATACATTTTAGCGATACAAGTTATCTATGATACATTATGCTGTATAAGTTTTGAGCTTTAACCTCATACATATTAGCGATACAAGTTATCTATGATACATTATGCTATACAAGTTTTGAGCTTTAACCACATACATATTAGCGATACAAGTTATCATACATTATGCTGTATAAGTTTCGAGTTTAAATCACATACGTTTTAGCGATACAAGTTATCTATGATACATTATGCTATATAAGTTTTGAGCTTTAACCACATACATGTACATATTAGCGATACAAGTTATCATACATTATGCTGTATAAGTTTTGAGTTTTAATCACATATGTTTTTGCGATACAAGTTATCTATGATACATTATGCTATATAAGTTTTGAGCTTTAACCACATACATATTAGCGATACAAGTTATCATACATAATACTGTTTAAGTTTTGAGCTTTAACCTCATACATATTAGCGATACAAGTTATCTATGATACATTATGCTGTATAAGTTTTGAGTTTTAATCACATACGTTTTAGCGATACAAGATATGTATGATACATTATGCTGTATAAGTTTTGAGCTTTAACCACATACATATTAGCGATACAAGTTTTCTATGATACATTATGCGGAATAAGTTTTGAGCTTTAACCACATACATATAAGCGATACAAGTTATCATACATTATGCTGTATAAGTTTTGAGCTTTAACCACATATGTATTAGCAATATAAGTTATCTATGATACATTATGCTGTATAAGTTTTGAGCTTTAACCACATACATATTAGCGATACAAGTTATCATACATTATGCTGTATAAGTTTTGAGCTCTAACCTCATATGTATTGGCGATACAAGTTATCTATGATATATTATGCTGTATAAGTTTTGAGCTTTAACCACATACGTATTAGCGATACAAGTTATCATACATTATGCTGTATAAGTTTTGAGCTTTAACCTCATATGTATTGGCGATACAAGTTATCTATGATACATTATGCCATATAAGTTTTGAGCTTTAACAACATATATATTAGCGATACAAGTTATCATACATTATGCTGTATAAGTTTTGAGTTTTAATCACATACGTTTTTGCGATACAAGTTATCTATGATACATTATGCTGTATAAGTTTTGAGCCTAACCACATACATATTAGCGATACAAGTTATCATACATTATGCTGTATAAGTTTAGAGCTTTAACCACATACATATTAGTGATACAAGTTATCTATCATAGTTACATTATGCTTTATAAGTTTTGAGCTTTAACCACATGTATGTTAACTTGCTTTTTAACAAGTTTTGTGCACTAAATAATTGTTCATTATTGCATCATTTACAATTATAAACCTGTGACGCATCAGAACCTTTTAATACAAGATGAGTGGAATCAACAGAACGAG
The DNA here is from genome assembly GCA_032359645.1 of Pododesmus macrochisma. Lineage (NCBI taxonomy): Eukaryota > Metazoa > Mollusca > Bivalvia > Pectinida > Anomiidae > Pododesmus > Pododesmus macrochisma. The sequence goes on from JAUMGZ010230672.1 coordinate 4,070, forward strand.
AGACAAACCAACAATAGCCACATCACATCAATCAGCGCCAGAAGACTTCTTTGCCCAAATTTAGTCCAAATGTCCAAGATGGACTCTTCCCGTAAAAAGCCTGTCCATCTTCCATCATTGTCACTTTTCATATTTTTGACTTCTCCTCAAAAACCATCAGACCAATTTCAATCAAACTTAGTAGGAAGCTTCCCTAGAGGATGGGGATTCATATTTCAGATGATTGAGATCAACCTTCAGGGGAGTCAAAAGGGGGAAAATTTGACAAAATTTCAAAAATCTTCTAATAAACTAGAAGGTATAACTAGAAGGTATAGACTCTAGAGCTTAATGCTTGCATATGTCATTAGTAACCGGAGGGCATGGAGAACTAACCTAAATAGGTTACATGTTTCTTTGTCAAAGTTCAGGTTTAATATATTACACATACATGTATTTAACTTTTCACATCTGCCACTTTTCCAGAACCACTTGACCAATTTTTTGGAAGAAATCTTCAAATAAACTAATCTAATAACAAAAATCAATTATATTTCTGTTTCAACCAGATGAATGTTAGCTATAGGGCCCTTGTGCCTCTTCTTAAGCACTGTTATTGTAATGACCAAATATGTTAAATGATGTCTATTGTTTGTATTTTAAGAAATAATTGATACCTTTAAATCTGTATTTATTATAATTTAGTCATTTTTTTAATTCGGGGCTCTGATTTTTGTTGACAAAAATGTATATTACATATACAATGAACATGTGTATAAGATTTATTTCAGGTCTAGATTAATAAATTTGATCGTTGCTATTATTAGAAATATGAAAAAATGATTTTAATTTTAAGAAATACACTTCATTATCTGATAAAATGTTAAAAAATAAAATATATTTAATAAACTTTATTTATTTTTCAGATAATTGGGGTATGGCTTGCTTTGCGCTACAGGAACCAAAAAGATCCCAAAGCTAATCCAAGTGCATTTTTATAGCAGAAGTTAATATAGGTCATTTCATATAATTAATATGTATGCTCATGCAATTTGTAACTCTCCATCATGACATATATTCTCATAGTGTACATATTATATACATACCATCATGTTATTGTTACTTGTGTTGAACTGTATTACAAATGTACAATTCCAGGGGTTGAGATTTTAATGACAATGCTTTATTGTTTATTGATATTAATGTTTTTCTTTATTTTGATTATTGAAATATTTGAATATTCCTAAGGTATTTATATTTAGCGAAATTTAACACATTTAACTAAATTGTTTTGACAAAATAATACAAGGAGATGGCCATCTGCCTAGAGGTATCCGGTAGATTAAGGAATATGATGTACTAGATCTTTATCTTTATCTATAAAAGATTTTAATATGAATGATGTTTGGTCTGATGTAAGATTAATATTAAGAGTCAAGACATATTTGTCTCCATTTGTTTAGGTTTAAGTGAGAAATAATTTTGGAGTCTTCTGTTATATTTGGACAGTTCATACGTACAATTAGATAATTTTAGTTAATATACATAGACAATCTTATTAGATTTGAATGCTTTATACTTTATTTAATACAATTGTTATTAACAAGGTTACATCATGTGTGTGTGTGTATTAGTGAATTACTCATTATCCTGTTATCAGGTATATTTTACACGAGTTGTTACATATCTCATGTGTATTTTGTTGTGTGTATGTGTTATAACGTTATGGTAATTCAAGATCTCCAAGTCTTTTTTATATGGATTGAATGCTTTATTTTTGATTAATAATTCTGAGGGCAAATTGAAATTTTAAACAAAAAAACCCAGAAATTTTTGTTATTTTGGAAATCATGACCACCAATAAGGATTAAAGGGTACGTTAACTATGTACACAGAAAGGCATTTGGCCAAGAAAATGAAAACAAAATGTGTAATACTTACCAGACCTCTGTAACGGTAATCACAAGCTAAACATTTTACTGTATTTAATTATGAAATCCAAACCTTGCACAACTCTCATTATGGTCAGATGTAAACATGAAAGTTCAAATGTACTAAAGTGATTCTTTTCTATTAATATTTGCTTGAGTGTACAAGTCTAGAATAGAAGTTTTGTTTTAACTTATGTCTGTGTATTCTCCTATGGTTCAGTGTTATATACAATTATGTACTGGCTTCTGATGAGCAGTGAAATTGTGTTTGTTCGACGTTTAACTTATTCTCATGTATAATTTATATATAGTCTCTACAATGTAGCATTTGAATGCAGGGTATATGGGTTACTTATGTTGCATCTATAATCTATTATAAAGGACTTGCATTGTTATGAATATATGTATACTAGTCCCTAGAAAGTCAGTAGGCACATGACAAAACACTTGTTAATGCTCTGTGGTTCAAAATGCTTTTATGTTTTAAAGATTTACAATGGCTAGAATGATGTATGTTGTAAATTCATTATTTTTTGAATTATATTTAAAAGCTTTCTTGTATGAAATATCTATACCTTTCAAATTCTTCTCAAGTAATGCACCTAGATATCTCCATCAAATACTTGTTTTCTTCTTAATTTTCATGACAGACTATTGAATTTCCTCATAGTTGACTTAAATGGGGGGAAAAGGTTGCTTACATTTTGTTATGCAACTTATAATAAAAAAAAATTAACAATTTTATAATATTAAGATTTTATGTGAAAATAATTGTCTTCTTAACTCAATATTACCGAGTTATTTTCACTGTTATTTGTCCGTTAAATTCAACTCTAAGAAGGTGTTCACTTGTCATCTTAAATAAAGTTTTGACAAATTAGGTAAAATAATTTTTAAAGTTATCAAGTAAACTAAAATTTAATATGGTTGTGATGTAGGCATGATATGTTTATGTTTTGTCTTTACCTGTTCCACTGAAAAGTCTTTAGCAGTATTACAACAATAAAACTGCATTAAAATATATATACATCAGGAAGAATTATAGTATAATATTAAGAGTTTGTTTACTTTTAATATGTTTTAGGCTTTTATTTAAGAAAAATGGTTGTGAAATTGTGTAATAGTTAGAGAGATCTGTAACTTTGAATTGATAAGAAGTTGTTTTTGTTGTTGTATAGTTTGAGGACAAATATGTTGACTATAAGCAAATTGTGGGCATAAGGGCAAATGGTTTTCCTGCCAAATGTTCCTGTTGTATACTCAACAGTTATATCATGGGCATGATTTTTACCTTGCAACTTATTAACACAAATTGTAATTCTGAAGTACAATGTATTGAGAGACTAAATCAAAACAGGGAAATGTCAACACTGATACATGTACCCTTGTAACAATTCTAATACATCTATCCTATGTTATCAATGCTATACTCAAATGATATACTCGAATGATATGACTTAACAAAGTAGTTGGGCATTGTAACACTTTTCTTTTACAACATATGAATTTGAACATTAACATTTTAAAAGTCTGTACTCAATTATTTTGACATCAATCACACTAACGTATTGTTGGTGAAGTCAGAAAAGTATAATTATTTTATTTGAATTGTAAAACAGATTCAAGTTTTTCATAGTATGTGATTGTTTAGAATTTGTTGTCATCAATAAACTTGAGAAAGTTGTTGTATAGATATCTCCTATTCACACAAATTTCTTGTCATTGAAATTAGTTGTTATTAAATTTTGATGAAGGGAATAAGGTACTAAATGATTGAGGGTAAAGATGAGTGTATGAATTCTGTTGATACTGAGTCTTCCATAAGTTTGTTAATTATGTACCACATTGTAGAGAGAAAGTTACTACACACATCAGTTATGTGTTTAATATGTCAATGTCTTAGTTCTGCACCATATTTGACTTTTTAAACAAACTTTTTTCATTTTATCTTTAGAAACTGTTTCATTCTACCATACCTTGGCAAGATTACAACAGATTCTTTCTTATTGGTTTGCAATATTCAGTGTACTGGTAATAATTACAAGGGGAGATAATTAGTCTATTTAATTAAACTGTCTTTAGATAGTAACATTTAAACAGGAAAATGATGCTTCTGTACGCTTGCCCTATTAACATGTTCTTGCCCATTGATACCTGGTAAAGATCATATTAAGATTTTAGGAATATAAGTGATTTTCAAGATTTGATATAGAAACAGTATGATGATAGAAAATGTAGAAACATTAGATAAGATGCAGTTTATTGGCATTAGGCCATTTAATTTGTTCCTTTTATGTGCTCATTTAACTTTTTACCTGCAGAAATATTTGTTCTTGTTACATGGGGTGCTAGAAACTACTATTAAAGTGTTTTTATATGGAAATTACCACTATTGCTTGGCTCATACTAGTGCTTGAATATCCATGATTGTATTTTTATATCTTTTTTCCATGAAATCCATTTTGTTGATTCTTTTTAATATTTTTATGTGTGTGTGTGAACTTCCTTTCACAAAAAGGTTTTAAACTAGCAGGGAAATTTATTGTTCATGCACACTAAGTGTAAAATAAGTAATCAGGTTGCATAGAAAATGATTTTAATAGAGACATAGTTTAATAGAAAGTTCCTTTTTAAGCATTCATTGTCTTCTTTATATTACAAAGAAAGCACTCTTCTGTAGGTTTTAAATATAAGAAGACATAGAGGGCAGATTTATACTCATTTCTCATATGCTTGTTCATATTTTACTCAGTGTTGTTATTTAAAGCCTTTTATTTGTTGAAATGTTGCGTAGTTTATGCTTTTGTTAAAAGTTGCTGTTATATTTATTTTGTGCACTATTTTCTCAAAAGTCCCAGTTTTACAACATGTTGACATGCTACACTGCTATCAAGTGGACATTTGTGTTTCTGCAAGAGTCTGGTTTGTATTTAATAATTGACAGTTATGACTTTTTATCAGTAGTGTAACCAAAATGTTCACATAAAACTGATACAACATTGGTGAGATGACCTAGTAATGTTACCCTATTGTTCATGTAGGATTGATGTGATATCAGTGAGATAGCCTAGCTTATCTTAAATACTAAACATCATAACCAGATAAACTAACTAATTGAAATGCATATTAAAGTATTTTATGTTAATTTAAGCCATTTTGGTTTTATAGTTTTTTGTCATGTATAATGTGCAGACAGCATAAACTACCGGTACTCGTCAAAAATTTAACTTGTCAATTATGTGTTAGTAAAGCTGGGACTTGCCTTAAGATTTATTTCGTCTTTTTGTAAGTATCACAATACAATGAAATTAATTATTGAAGACTTTTATAATAAATAAATTAATAATATAAAATATATTTGTTGTATAACATTCCACATCTTCTCTAGTCCTGATTCTTATTATTTTAAACATATATTGGCTGATCGTTGACATCTGTAAGGTGATAATACATGTATATACTAAATATAAAAATGCATCTTAGCTGTTTGAAATGTGTGATTTCTTTCAAACTGATTAGGAACTTGTTTTTTTTCTTTGAGTCTTCCTGTTGGAAAAAAATTATTATGCCTTTTTTTATTCAAGTGTGTGGAAATTATTGAACATTTCAACGTGATGTTCCCCCAAAATGATATAGTACTATGTTCTATTATGTTCTTAAAACAAAATCTCTACAATTTTTGAAATGTGTCCACTCAAAAAACAAAAGCTCTTACAATTTTTTAATGATGTTTATGGTATATAAATGATTTTTCCAATTTTGTTGAGCATGAACCATTCCATTGTGATTTTGTATGTTTTTGTAACAAAGTTTTTATGAAATGACTCTTTGAGGTCATTCTATATAATACCTGAATATGTACTGTACTTCAATACATTCTAGTACACTGCAACAAACTAACCTAGCAATCAAATGGTTACAACTTATAATTGTACATTAACTGTAAGAAATTCATGAATCATTAGGGACTTAATATGAGTAATAAAATTAACTAAACTTGCATCTTTAAATGAAGTGAATTGTACATCCTAGTTTGTTCTACATATTAAATTAGTCTGTACTTTATCATTGAACTATAGCTACTGCAGTTTGTCGTTATATTTGATCATTACATATATGTCATGTACATGTTCAGTGCAATAGTCACTAATGAAGAATCTGTAAAATCTCCATGACGGCCAATAAAATGTGATTTTTCTCTCGAGTTATTTTTGTTTAGCATTCTTTTTAGCTTGCCTGTTCCAAGATTTTTGTAACTTGTGTTGTCACGCTGGCTTTACAGGTTAAAATTGCAAGTGTCTCAAGTAACAAATGTTTTCTTCTTTATTGAAATATAAACTTATCATTCATCTGTACATTCACTAAGTGGTTGAAAGTTATCCATAGCATAATATAGATCACATTTACATACATTTGAGGTTCTTTAGGGGATACACATATTATATTTTGGCTAATATCCAATTAAAGGTCCAAAGTGTCTTTTGTGACATTTTTCTTCTTTAGTAATGTATACCTTTATTATTTTACCTGAGCTGAAGGGTCACAGGGGTGTAGCCATCATTTATCATATGATTATAGTGTTATTCAATTGCATAAAGCCATTACATAATTATTTGATATGCAACACATTACATATTACCTAAAGCTGCTTTGATTGGCTGCATGGCACACACCATTCTGTTTTGATTGGTTTTAACTTGATTATGATGTCCCGTAACAATGATAAGATGTCATAATTCATTGTTACGGGAAGGCATTTCAGTGCTAGTTTTCACACATTTTAAAGCATTTTTATTATCAAATCAAAAAGAATGCTTTTTAGTCCATCTAGACCAAAGGTCCAAGGTGGACTTTTCTCATACAAATTCCGTCCATCGTCCGTCGTCGTTAACTTTTAACATTTCGACTTCTTCTCCTGAACCACTGGACCATTTGTATCCAAACTTGGTGGGAAGTATCCCCAGGGGAAGGGGATTCAAATTTCAAAACTTTTCTTCTGTAAACTAGAAGGCCTAGAGCTTAATGTTTTGATATGTAGTAACTTGGGGTCATGGAGAACCAAGTTGTTTCAAGGCG
>JAUMGZ010230683.1:0-11055 GCA_032359645.1 Pododesmus macrochisma
GCGCGTAGTCAAAACAGGAATTTTTAAACGTATTCCTCTGGACACGTGTTTCGAACAACCCAGTTCTCCTCAGCAAATAAGACGTTATAATAGATATATAGAATTAAACATTATCAAAGACAGACAGACTGACTGACTTACTTACATTAAAGAACTTCACGTACCGCATCTTGTTATTAGAAGGACGTATCGCTTTCTGTAAATGTTTGACTTTTCAACCTCTCTGACTTGAATAACACGTGATATATCGAAAAGAAGAAAGTTAAGTAATAAATGCGATATCCCCTGTCCAGTTAGATAGAAGAGAAGGTGAAAATGACATTGCATGGGCTCATCCTTCATTTGAACCATCCATATTTCTCAATCCTGTCGCCGCTTCTTTTTATGTCCTATCTATTGGTTTTACACCGTTGGTCTGTTGTCACCAGCGCGGTGGCCCAGTGATGAGGGCGTTCGATTTAAATCCCGGTCGCGTCAAAACCTAAGACGTTAAAATTAGGCAATCATCTCGCTCCCTGCTAAATGCTTAGCATTTCTAGGAAGGAGGAGGACTGGTTAGCTCGGTGTCAGGATAATGTGACAGAGTGAATTATCATGTCAATGTGTCTGCGGCGTGATATTTCAGTGAGATAGCACTATAGAGTCACCTTAAGTGCGCACTGCCACAAACAGACACAGTCGCGATATGACCTAGACATGAGTTAAAGGGACGCCAAACCGCAAAAAACAAACAAAGAAACTAACAAACAAACTTTTCTCATGATATCGGTAAAATACTATGGAGTTGACGTTACGCCCTTATTATTAAACAAACAAACAATCATGTGATAGTATTCATAATGATACCATTATAGCATGATTAATCCAAACAAATTATATTCAATGAATACAAAGCATATTGATTGTTTATTTTATATACATTCCACCAGATTAACATTGTCGGATATTTAATTTTTTATATTTGTACACTATAATATATAATATATATAATTGTTATACATGAATATATATATAAATATATATATATAAGTTGATTGAAAGAATGCAAATCTGCAAACACAACATCCTGACTTATTTCTGCGAATTCAGAATCATCTGAATATACCAATAATCACTCGAAGAAATGAAACAATAGGATTTCAATCTTCAACGAATACAAAAATAGAAACTCAATCATAAAATGAATGTGGTTATAATAAACAACTGAAAGAGACAATTGGACAACTTATTCTACCGAGATCGAACTAAAACATAAAGTATCAAACTCCACAAGAACTTCCTCTTTTAAAGATGCATTTTCTTCACAACTTCTAAGACAACTCCCCGTACACGTACTTTCTCATTATCGGAACCAGAGAAAAGTTTCGATTCTTTTAATGTTTCTGTATTAAGGTTCTACCACTGTTAGTTATTCTGCCGTCGGTCCATATTGAGATTCATTCAAGGAAACCGCAAAGAACTAATTTATAAGTCAACGGTAATTCGAAGATACAGGATACTAAATATCTTGTATATGACATTATTTAATACATTAGGTGGTATTTTATCAAAGAATTTATATGATAGTTAAATAATCTTCATATCGTTTGGTTAACTTCACACATATAAATCTATTGGAGGCATGTGTCAGATTGTATTTTACAATATTTTTATAGCATATTCTATAAAAGTAAAAAATGTGTAAAAGATATTATGATATACTAATAAGCTCCTTCAAAAGAACTCCTAAGGGCAAGGATAAGTGGAATAACATATTGAAGTAAAGATTCAAAATTGATATTGTTCCAATATCGCGTTATATACTTGGTACAAATTAAATTATCTGTAAAATAAAAAAAAACTACACATGACGATAAATGTACTCTCTGCAATACTGAGATAGAAACTATACCGCACATACTATAGGATCGCGTTAAAGTACATAACCCTTTTACATGAATTCAAACTAGTTCTAGATAATAAAAATATGACTTTAAATTTTAACTAGGTAACATTCATATTTGGGTCATTCTTATCTTAAAGGGAACAGATACCCAATAATTCCATCCTTCTTGGTTGAAATATTATATTTATACGTGTAAACAACTAAACTCTAATCTTAGTTTAATAGCAGTAATAAATAATCTTAGGAGTTATTTCAAATCTATTCAGATTTCATGTAGGATCTACTTGAAGGAAGAACAGTTTGATAGAGACTAGTCATCTTCGACAGCTTTTTTAAATTCATATAATTAATGAATGTTTATTCTTTACTTGCAATGTATTTCTTTCTTGTATGGCATCAGCCGCCGGCAGTTATCTCCCTTTCTGTGTTGTTAACACATAGTTACATATGTTTTGTAATATTTGGTTAATTGTATCATGTATTTTCAATAACAGTAAGCCTTACATGTTTAACAAACCAGCAACTTCATTGCTATTTAAGCCTTTTTTCTCCCTTTTAATTTCTCAATGTGATAATATGCATGATGTTTTAAGATAGTTATTATAACTTTTGACCCTTTCATGTCTCTGCCTGCCTGCCTGCATGCCTGCCTGCCTCTATCTCTGTCTCTCTGTCTCTGTCTCTCTCGTGTAAAATCTCAGTTGCTGGATGTGTGCATAGATAAGTGTACACATGTATTTTATGTTTACATGTTTGGAAGGATGAATGACAGTGTGAGAAAATATTATTTAATATTAATATTTTATTTTAAAAAATTGTAAAGCCAAAGCTCTGCATATCTGGTACATGTATGATGATAGGGCAATACAAAAAAATCAAAACAATCACTCTAATTCGCGATCAATTCCGGCGATGTTCGGTCTCCCTTGGTGTTAGCCGAAGGTTACAAAACATACATACTAAAGTTAAAACATTTGTGATCAAAGAAAGTCTACATCAATCAAGGTAAGTTCTATAAATTCGGTTTGTATAAAAATTGTTAAAAAAATACTCGTCACTGTTATACACGTTCGGATGGGTAGTTCTAATGTTTATATACAACGCATAACAATATAAAACTGCAATCTGAATCATGCCTCCGATAAATATGATATTTAAAAGAGATGGAGCCAAAACTCTGCGTGAGCCAAGACGATATTCTAAATACGTAAGTCAATGGGCATTGGCAAACAATAAGAAAATTTTGGACGCACACAGACCAATTAACCAAATATACATTGCTACAGTGTAACTAGAAATCAGTTTTTAATATAAGAAGGTGAAGCCACTATGGAACAATGATGTTGTCCTATAGATATGGTAATATCGTCGTTGTATAAACGTAAATGTACCAACGTTGTACGATTACATGATCGTCTCTTTCAACACCTGTCTTGTTCATATCAAGACGGTATCTGCTTGTTACCTTGCATACTGATAATGACTTTATATTGTTGTCATACTGAAATATCACTCAACAGACACATTTACATAACTTTTCGCTCAGTCTCGTTATTACATTAACACATTCGTCTCCTGTCCGTAATGCTGTATTGATAGCAAGGAGCGAGAGGACTACATATTGTAGCGTCCTGAGTGTGACGAGACCGTGGATAAAACCCGCAACATACCGGACATAAAGTGAAGACTCTCAACACTGAGCTACCGCAGCACTGATATGGTGATACGGTTGTATGATAGTGACGAAAAGTAGTTCGTGCCATTGTACATCGTCATCGTACACTTGCCTTGAAGTAGCTGTATTCAATGTTTGGTAACTACGTTGTGTATGACGCCTCTGTGATTGCAAGTTTTGCGCTTCACAACACATTTGAGGAAAATCGTGTTTCGCGTATCACCGTTCTGCAGTATTCAGACACTAAAGCTGACTTCTTCCTTATCATTCTGTGTTGGTATTGAAACTCAAATATTTTGGTCTGATTTTAGGTTTTTGAGTTGACAATTTGTAAATTAATCATACTTGACAGTGTTTAAGTTTTTATAACTAATTGTTGTACAGAGGTTTTTGTCGTCTTTATTTGTCATTTTGTACAGTTACAACACCATGACATACACTGTACATATCTTATGTACCGAGTCTTCCAATTAAAACATCCATCCAACAGATTAAGCCACACCAAATTTACATCTTGTTCGACGGAATCGCCGCTCCTTTTGTTTCGCTTTCAGAATAATTTTTTTTGTTGATCGTTGCCGGTTTTCCGAATTTCTTACCGTATCGTCATCCGTTTTCCGGAATGTAATGTCCATTTCTGTTGTAAGTTAAGTCAACTACATTCATTTCAGGCTCTAAATGAAAGCAAACGAAAATGAATTTTAAGACACGGAGACCAATTTTCTCGGTATCTGTGTATGTACGTAGCAGTAAACTAGTTTATTTTATGTCACGGGTGATGGAGTGCGCTTGCCTTGTCAAACTTGTAGTTTTCCAGTGCCTGCTTGAAACTGTTGCGAAAGTGTTTTTTTGTATGGGACATCTATTGTTCAATTTGTAGTTATCAATGTGGGGTTAAGTTTGGTAGGTTTTTTTAGGTTTGATAAATTAATTTGTCTCTTTCCTTTGTGGAATTATATGTGGGTCCCCTCTGTCCTCATATGTGCTGTGGAGTCGGTATAAGTCCTATTGTTGTGTCTATGTGGAAAAGTGGTATGAACATGCAACCAAGTACTTTGTTCTAATTGGAAGGTGAATTTTTTTCTCCAACAAAATAGGGAGGAACGACGATACATTACTCAATGTTGAAGTTCAGTATTTCATAACAATAGATGAACTACTCCAATATAAACAGCAGAGTTGATATTAGTTATATCTTTGCATGTAACCGAACAGGGTGTTCTAAAGGTGTTTGCACTTTTGGTTTGCATATATACTAGATGGCATTGCTGCAAGAATCGACTTTTCTGACTTCTTTCATACATATTAAATTGCAATTTATTTATTTATATGTTGACTGTATTACGTGTTATTTTAATGAAAAATGTGTGATTGGTGGTAAAGTTTAATACTACACAGTAGTTTACACACAATTTACTGTAGGGAAGGGTATAGTATTAAACTGCATATATCACACTACTTATTTTCTAGAAGAAAAAATATTTCGCACTTAATAAAATATACTAAAATAAAATAAAAAAATTTCGCTCGCCGCCTCATCCTTTTCACATTTAGAATTCGTAGAACAAGACATGTTTTGGTGTGGCCTTACCATCATATCGTAATCAAAAATACAATAAATATTAATTTGTAAGGAGTCATTTTACACATCTATAGCACTGGATCTTCAATGAAAACACTCTACCAAAAGATTTTTATCATAAAAACATGTATCGTAACTCCACAACATAATGAGTATAATATTTAATGGATGGCCAGAGTCATTGTACATATCTAATACAATGAATAATCTCGTTACTACACCCTACTAAGAGATCGCCATAATTTCGTAATCCTAGACACAATGGTCCGCTCAATCCATCGAAAGTCAGATTTCTAAGCAACTTTCCTGTTCTACCGTCTAACAGAAGTATTTTGTTATTGTCGTTATCAGCCACAAGGAGGTTTGTGTGTGAATCAAACATTGCGGCGTATGATCTACAGCGACGTCTTTCCTCTCCAGTAGGTTTTCCATCAAGACCTTTGTACTCGTACATCTCGCGTAGTGTGTCATCCAGCACTAAAACGCTTTCACGGCACGCCACTGCCACTTGTCTGTTATCGTTACTGACATATATATGATGTGGTGGTTTCTTGCAGTCATTGAGGTACAAGATAGTCCCTGTTGATGTGTACACACAGATTTTACCAACCGTTCCAATGACAAAGTTCCCTGTTGATGTGATGGTGATACACTGTGAAGTCTCCTCTGTATGGAACACTTTACGTGCACTACCATTCTTTGTGTCTACCTGTACGATGGCATTAAGCTTGTCCTCTCCACTACAACCGTACAGTTCTCCTGTTTGTGGATGTATCACGATGTCCCTCAGCTTATGCATACATTTCAGTTCTTTCTTTACGTGATCATTGTGATCCATCAGATACAAATATTTTGAATCGTTTAAGTCGTACTTGAGTATCCACGTATCATTGTCTGATGCAGGACATAAGGACCATGGTCGACACGGAGATTTGATCTGTGACAGTAATATCGGTTTGTCCAACAGTTTACAGCTGGTTAGTTGTTTACTCGCACCGACAGTCGTTAAATCTCCACTTACCGATGATGGCCTAGTTGCTTTACTCTTACGTGTTTCTGGCGTATTTGTAGTATTGTCGGTAGGGCTAGAACTACCTTTCTCGACCTTCTTCGGTGCCGTCTTTCCTGCAATCTTAGTTGGATATGCGACATCACTTCGCTTTTTAAAATATGTACCTGGATCCGAACTTGAGACGACACCAAACGCCTGATGAATGATTGATTGTATGTCCTTACACGGTTCAAACTTGGATCGATTTATTTCTGGTGTTTCCGGAATGTTTATACTTTGGCAAGATATTTCTGATTCCGTGTCGATAACCTGGATTTCCGTTCCACATTTGCATGTTTTTCTGATGACCTCATTCTCCTTTTGCAGTTGTTGTTTAAAGTTAATCAGCCTTTTTATGTGCGTGGTGTATATGTCATTGTTTTCGCGTTTACGTTTATCAAGAACTGACACGTGCTGTCCGGTTTGCAGATCTACCTCGTCTTTTACACGTTCACCGTGAAGTGTTACATTCATGATCAGCGAATCGTGGGTACTTTTATTTTCTATTATTTTGTCATCGATCAATTTGATATGTCGATCAATCTCGGGTAGTTTCTCGTGCTCTATGTTTTCTATAAATGTTGCAATGTTACGTACTTTTTCGTCAATGCCGTCCTTTAGCTCCTTAAATACGTGTCGCTTGTGTTGTTCGGATGTCATACAGAGCGCACATATAAGTGTTCCATCGCAGTCTTCACACTGGAATTCTACTTTACGTCCTGGATGATACGGACAGTTTGTATCCCCCTTTTGTCTGAAAACAAGTTGTGCCGCCATCAAAGGTTTTCAACACATCAACCGTTAACGCCTTTTGTAGCAGGAACCGCCATTGCTGTTAAGTTAATACTCCTTGTATAGAAATTCCCTATCTTATAAAACGGCGACCGTATTTTGGTGTTGGTTATTCACTTCCTTGTTGTTACTAGTGGTATGTTTACCTGTAAACCGAGAGAGCTTTAATACACCAACAGAAAGCACTGTGTGATAACGTTACGTATGTATGTGCACTGACTTCTGTCATGTTAACTACTGTACGTGTATGTGTACGTTTTGTATTTAGACTTTAGTTCTATGTTATTGCTGTTCCATTCATTTGTAATATGAATATATTTTTGCTGCCTAAATTCTATTGTATTAATAGATATGTGTAGGCGGCTAAAGAAGTTGTGTCTTATCGTCTTCTGTGATTCTATTAGGTATAATATGTGCATGCTTCAAATATTGTGTAATAGTTATAATAGTGCATGTACAATAAGTGATGCGTATGGTAAGCCGTTTTGATATAAAATAACTATTAAGTGTAAATCTTTTTATATCAAATGTCTGTCGGTCTATCTGTATAGATAGTCAATTTCGATCCGGCGTGGTGGCTCAGAGGTAGAGCATTCACTTCGTGGACCGTAAGTCGAATCCAGGCCGCGTCAAACCTAAGGCGTTACAATTAGATAGCTTTTCTGTGTAAGATAAGGACTAGTAAGCTCGTTTTCAAGATAGTGTGCCCGCGTACATTGCCATCTCAATGTGTCTTCAACGTGATACTTAAGTGATTCAGTACTATGAAATAGCCATGAGTGCGCACTATCACCAGCATAAACCAGTTTAAGAAACCGATGCACAAGTCGTCACCCTATTTAACGACAACAGAACAAACAAGAAATATCTTTAAAATATAGTAGCCGTATATTTAATCGAGTCAATTTGCCATTTGATCTTTTTCCGTTCGTCGTAAATTGTTTTCTAAAATGTAACAATTTTGTATGTTTCTAAAGCCTTAATTAAATGAAATTGCACTACCGTTTAGTTGCGTAAAGACATCTCTTGGGCTAGCTATATAAATGTATTTTTCAAACCAAGATTACACCTTATACATATGTTCTGTACCCAAAGCTGCTGCATGTGCAAGCGTACAGTTCTAGGCCTTTTGTGTTTTTATAAGACACTTTGACATTTTGTGAACTTATCTTTGTTCCCTTCCAGCCAACCCGAATAATTTCCAGCTTTTCTTTCTGTTGTATCGTTTTGTTTGTCTCCTTTGGTATTTTGTTTCTTTATAGATATTGATGAAATATTCTTGGAGTGATCTTAAGCACAAACGAAGTTGGTGTGGTTAAACCAACTGTAAAAAAACAAGAAGAAATAGGATCAACAGAACAAACGCTATTGACAAACAAACAATAGCTACATCAAAAAGTCACCACAAGAACTAACCAGCCAAATGCGACTGTTTATGTTTAGGGGGGTTATTACAACTCATTAAATCTCATTAAAGGCTGAGAGCCCAACAATAGGGGAGGGAAGAGGGGAGAAGTCTGTAAATATCCATGACAACAATGATAAAATCCAAAAATACAATGTTCTCAAAGTTTAAAGAGGAAATGTTTGTAAAAATGAATAAATACATATTAAAGCTGATTTAAAAGATATAACCGAACATTTGTATGAATGTTATGTTCGTGCTGTTATAATGAATTCAAAATGAAATTAGAGTGAGTTTTTTCCATGCAAAACTTTCCTAATCTTTTCAATACATATGTCTGATGCTCGTCTTGCTTCTGGACTGACCAGGCAGAAATTTAAGAAACCATGTGGCAGGTCATCTATGACAGTGAGATCAACAGGTCGACCAAGCTCTCGTAGCTTACGAGCAAACATCACTGAGTCATCAAGAAGTGGGTCAAGGTGGCAAGCCTGAAAATCAAAGAAGGAAATGAAAATGTATTTTTTGATAACAATTACTTAATAAATACTTGACCTGTAAGTAGCAATATAGTATGGAATACATTTTATATTAAATACAACTAATTAGACTGGTGCCAGGAAGGATAACATAATAAATCAAGGAAAACCAATTAGACTGGTGCCAGGAAGGATAACATAATAAATCAAGGAAAACCAATTAGACTGGTGACAGAAAGGATAACATAGAATAAATTGATACTAAGTACAACTAAGAAGACTGGTTCCAGGATAACATAGAAAAAATAGAGTACAAACAATTTGACTGGTGACAGAAAGATCAGCATAGAATAAACTTATACTAAATACATCCAATAAGAC
The DNA here is from genome assembly GCA_032359645.1 of Pododesmus macrochisma. Classification (NCBI taxonomy): domain Eukaryota; kingdom Metazoa; phylum Mollusca; class Bivalvia; order Pectinida; family Anomiidae; genus Pododesmus; species Pododesmus macrochisma. Next base: position 9,251 of record JAUMGZ010230683.1, read on the forward strand.
TACTGGTGACAGGAAGGAAAGCAAAGAATTTGCAAATATCATTAAATCTTCTTCTTCCAATAAAAGCAACAGACTCAAAGAATGGAGTGCATTTGTGGCTATGTGAGCGAGTTTCGATCGCAGAGGTTACAGGTTAAAACTAACATATGTTTTTGTATTTTTAATATTATAAGATAAAACTATGTACATAAAATATGTGGAAATAAATAGAGTTAAAGCCTGCAATCGCGATTTTAAATTGGGTGATTGGGCTATGTCAGTATGTAAAGAGTTCCAGGTGACTACAGTGCGGGAAAAGAAGGAGTGTTTATACTGATTTAATGCAGTGGTGATCTGATGAAGTTTGTTGACCCCTCTGGTTCTCCTGTCTCCACGGGTAAAACACTCACTCTGAAGGTGATATAGCTACATACCAATTAATAATCTTATACAACATAGTGAGTCTGGCTTTTGCCCTCCTTTGTGAGAGGGATTCCCAATTAAGTGACTGGACCATACATGTAACACAGTATGGCTCCCTGGACCTAAAGTTGTTGTAAACATATCGAGCAGCCCAGCGTTGGACGGAATCAAGCAACATAATATTATCTGCTGTATATGGGTCCCAACACGTCGAGGCATACTTGATAGCTTGTCTGACAAGGGTGGTGTATGTCTGTTCCTTCACTTTTCTCATGCAAGATGACATATTGCGACGTAATAAGTACATGGTCTTATTGGCTTTGTTCACAGTTGTCACAGTTGTGACTACTCCAACTGAGGTCTAAGGTAATAGTGACGCCAAGATATTTACTTGCAGGAACATTTTCAAGTACTTCATTATGTAATTTATAGTTGTTTCTGATGGGCGCTTTATTTTGTGTGACATTAATTATACAGCATTTACTGGCATTGACGTTTATTTGCCATTTGTCCTCACATGCTTTTAAGTTATCAATGTCAGTTTGCAGAACCTTGGAATCTTCTAGATCTGGTATTTAATTTCTTTGTAAAGGAGGCAATCATCTGCGAATATTTTGATCTTACATGTCACAGAGTTAACAATGTTGTTAATGTATACTAGTAATAGTAGTGGACATATAACTGTCCCCTGAGGCACCCCAGATAGCACGGGTAGCTGATTTCACTCCATTAAGTAATACAAGTTGATTTCGAGATTCTAGAAATGATCTTATCCAGGAGAGTGTATTATTCCTTATTCCATAATAATGTAACTTGGACTTGAGTCTTTCATGGGGGACTTTATCAAAGGCTTTAGAAAAATAAAATAGTGCCAAATTTGTTTGGGTTTTATTTTATAGGTTGCAACAGAGGTCTTCAACAGTCAGGATTAATTGGGTTTCTGTAGAGTGTTTGGATCTAAAACCATGTTGGAATTAAGTAATGATATTAAATTGGTCCAGATGGGCCATAATGTTGCTGTGAATTATGTGTTCTAATAATTTGCAGATGATACATATGTTAGAGACACTTGGCGGTAATTAGAAGCTGTCTGTTTGTTTCTCTTTTAAATACTGGGACAAAATGGGCTTCTCGCTAATCTTTTGGCACCTCACCTGCAGAGTCAAGGGAGATTTGAAAGAGCATACGGGTAGTAAGGGCCGGTGTGATTTCTGGAGCTAGGTCCTTCAGGACTCTTGCTAGGATGTCTCGTGGTATCTGGGCCAGTGGCTTTGTGGATATTGATTTGGTTTAACAAATTGATTACACCATTTTCATTAACTGTTATTTTAGGCATTAAGGGAGATTTGGCAAGTTTAATGTGTTGTCTCTAGTATAAACAGAGTGAAATTGTTGATTGAGGA
>JAUMGZ010230694.1:0-11054 GCA_032359645.1 Pododesmus macrochisma
AGGAATATTTTGACAAAGATTCAAGGTAATAGGGGTCAAAGGTCAAGGTCACAGACACTTCAGAAGCCTTAAAATGCAAACGTTCTGAAAAAATTAGACTTTTGGTATACATATATGTATTAGATATTTATAGAAAATAATGCAAAGAATATTTTGACAAAGTTTCAAAGGTCATGCGGTCCAAGGTTACGGTTATTGACACATCAGAAGACTGAAGATTTAAATATAATTAAAAACTGTAGACTTTTCATATACACATGATAATGTACTAGAGAGTTGAAGGAACTCGAAGAATATTTTGACAAAGTTTCAAGGTCATGGGATTAAACTGACACTTTTAAAGACTGAAAATACCAATTTTCTTGAAAAGGTAGACTTTTTGTATACATATGTGCATTAGGCAGTTGTAGAAATTAGTGTGAAGAATATTTTGAGGGCCTGCTATGACTTGTTTAAAGTTTCCCATTCAGTGTCCTACAGTACTTATACCTCTGAGCACTACTATTTAATATATTCAAGCTAATTAATACTCAGCTGCTTGGCCGAATTTGACCAAACATTATGCTGTCACCATATTACTATAGCTGTTTTTAGAATGTTAAGGTTGGATCCATCAATCAATCAACATTCAGGAGTTAAATTTTATCATGCCCATTTATTAATTTACATTGACAAACTACAATTTCAGGTAACTGTTAAGGCCCATGGGCCTCTTGTTATGCATCCTTATAAATAATTCTGCTTGAAATATGACCCAGTATGTAAGGTCAATAGAGATGTCAGTGTTCCAGTCTGATAGCTGTGTATCACAGCTCATAGTATGTTGACATACGTTATGCTAACAAACAAATTCTTTTATTGATTGCGAATCTCAAATGTAAGATAAAATGCATGACATATTGACGCTGATAATGGAACATTTATAAACTATAGTACAAATATTGTTACAAAAAAGGATCAGTGTTATATTTAAATTGATAGAATGTGTTACGGTGTAAGGTGTACAGCAGATTGTTAAAAATTATTTTATTACGAAGTTAACAACAACAATAACAACAACGACAACATCAACAACAACGAACAACAACAACAACATCAACAACAATGCTAAAGGAGGGATGATAAACATAGAAAAAAAAATTGTTGTAAATTTCATGTATTACTTTACCTAGCTTTTAATGGATGACATTTGTTTAGCATGTATAATTTATTTGGATTGGAGGAAAATGTTTTAACTTCGGGCAGCAGTTGTATTAAATACTTAATTTGTGCCAGGCTGACATTAGCAATGGTGATAAAATTGTGAAAAATAAAATATTGATGTTATACTGTGGGGCTGCATTAGCATTGATATAAACAACAGCAAACAATCTTATGTTGCCAAAACCAACATGAACATGATGCAAGCACATGTAGAGTTTACACTGACAATCAATAGTCTTGTGTACACAGATAAAAAACGTAAAAACGAACATAAAGCCAGCTGAACACATACACCACACTACAGCTGATTATTTTTCCAGGTCACCAGTTTTTTGCATTAGTGTGTTGTTTATTTCTCTTGGTGAAAGCCAATAGGCTAGCCCTATATTTAGAGCACATTGTTTACACCACGTTGGGGTGGCCTGGTTATTTGTTTACACAGTTGTGTGGCATTCAGGGCCTCTTGTTTACAGCATTTGTTTACAAAAGCCGGAGTTCTACACAGTAGAGCCATTAGTGTGCTGACATTCCCCTTCCTGTGTATATCCAGTCAACATTTATACTTATAAACAAATTCCAGCATTGTTTTCAACTGTGGAAGCCGGTGTGTTGAAACTTGGTGATTGGTAGAGCCTGGAGAATTTATCTGTCCATTTCACTTTAATGATCATATTTATGGATTATAAGTCCTTTGTGTGAAGTGTGAGCAAAAACACACAGCACAGACAAACAGGAAATATGTAATTTTCTGTTTGTTAGCATTCTGTACAGAGTATAATTCAGTCCAGAGATGACTGAACACAAACAGGTACTACCACTGATTAAAGACAGACTCACACAACACCAACAGAAGGAAATACACCATTCATGCTGATGAAATAACATACACATTTAAATTCAACAAATTCTGGATATGATTTACAGCTGTTTGTCTACTCTCAGTTGAGGAGTCAGCGAATTCTCTGGAGCATACTTATTATTGATAATAAGGTCAAGGTCATTTATAATGATGTCATCATCAGCAGCTGCTGTTTTGTTGAGTGACCTTAGAAACCGAGGTGTGACATGGCCACCAGTATTAAGAACAAATCCATTCTTGTTTCCAGGAATGATGTCTCCTGTTGAAATTCAGCAACTTTGGAAAGAGGTTGCCTCCCAGTCTGGTTTGGATGACACCTTGAAGGGTTCGTTTAATGGATTACATCCTCCTGTCTCCCTGGCTAGTGGTGGAGCAGTACCCACCTCTTCCTCACATGCTCCTCCCCCAACTAGCTGGCCATCCAATGGTGTCACTGATAACTACCTCCTACAAGGTACCATAACTTAAGGTTAAAACGTTCTCTCCGTAATTAAGTTATCTCCCCTTAAGAAGTTGGTTTTGATCAAATATCTTCTTTTATTTTAATTATATTTGAAATGTTTTAATTAAATTTGTTTGTTGATTCTTGTGAACATATTTTTTTCGTCCATGCATTGAAGTTTAAGAATAAGATCTTAAAAGCTAAAAGTGGGAGACAGTAAATTGGGCAAATTTTTCTTGTCTGATCATTTGTGTGCACTTTTGTTCTAATATATTTAGTGTTTCACAAGCATGGTATTAGCAGAATACATTAATTTGAATTTCGGTTTCATCTAATATGTTAAGTAGGCAAATTGTATATTTTCCTGTAAAAATTTGTAAGAGTTATAGCCCTTTATTTAATATGGATAAAAATTCTGTAACCTCAATTTATAGATATAACATCTGTAGTGGGAGAGTAATATTCTAAGAATTAACAGAAAGATTTCTGCACAATTTGAGTTCCTGTTTAAGTTGGTAAATTTAACTGTTTATATTCCAGTATTAAATAGTCATATAATTCTGCAGAGTTGTAAGCTGTACATAAACATTTTGGATGTCTTTTAGATGTAGAATCACTTTGTAGGATATGAGGCAAACAGCAATCCTCCTTAGAAAATTCAGTATTAAAAACATTCCCTACTTTTGGTATTGTACATGTGTCCTTCTGTTGATGTAGATGATTAACTTTCTGCATTATGTATACAGGTAATATATATTTATCTGTTTTTGTCATTTTACAGGAAATTCACATGGTCATTCCCAAGCTTCTGCAGGTAAAGCAGAAGAAAATGGCAGCATTTTGTCCTCCCATCATGCACTGTACCGACATAATTGTTGTAAGTGGCCGGGTTGTGATATACAGTTTGAAGACTACTTCGCTTTTCTCAAGTGAGTACAGATTCTTCATAATAATTGGTGTTTGCTGAAATGTTAGTAGGAATATTATAATAACATGTCTTTTCTTAGTTTGTTACCTAAAAGATCTATTTGTAGTAAGATGATATAATCATGTCTCTTCTTATAGTTTGTTATCTAAAAGATATTTTATACCTTATATTTAATTATCAGTGTTCAGTTGCAATCTCTGACTCTAAATAGAACAAATATAACATCTTAATTCACTCACTGATATAATTTTTGTTTAAAGAAATCTTTGAAATACTAGACATCCACTGTAGTTAATTGATAATTTTATTTAATCTTATAGACATCTAAGTAATGAGCATCAGCTTGATGACAGGAGTACAGCTCAGGCTAGAGTCCAGATGCAGGTTGTCAGTCAGCTAGAAATACAGGTAAGTTAATACTAATTTAGAAATACAGGTAAGTTAATACTAAGCTGGAAATACAGGTAAGTTAATACTAAGCTGGAAATACAGGTAATTTAATACTAAGTTAGAAATACAGGTAAGTTAATGCTAAGCTTGAAATACAGGTAAGTTTATACTAAGTTAAAAATACAGGTAAGTTAATACTAAGTTAGAAATACAGATTAGTTAATACTAAGCTGGAAATACAGGTAAGTTAATGCTAAGCTGGAAGTACTGGTAAGTTAATACTAAGTTAGAAGTACAGGTAAGTTAATACTAAGTTAGAAATACAGGTAAGTTAATACTAATCTAGAAATACAGGTAAGTTAATACTAAGTTAGAAATACATGTAAGTTAATACTAATCTAGAAAAACAGGTAAGTTAATACTAAGCTAGAAAATACAGGTATGTTAATGCTAAGCTTGAAATACAGGTAAGTCAATACTAAGCTGGAAATACAGGTAAGTTAATACTAAGTTAGAAATACAGGTAAGTTAATACTAATCTAGAAAAACAGGTAAGTTAATGCTAAGCTGGAAAAACAGGTAAGTTAATGCTAAGCTGGAAAAACAGGTAAGTTAATGCTAAGCAAGAAAATACAGGTATGTTAATGCTAAGCTAGAAAATACAGGTAAGTGAAACACACTTTTTCTCCATTGACCTAGACATGTGTTGAAAGGGACATTAAACTCAATAAAACAAACAAACAAACAAACCAATCTTATATTTATTTCATCTGAGAGAAGGTTTTACTTGAAATAGTGCATCAATATAGTGACTTTAATTTATATTTGTAAGATAAATGCTTCTTCCCATCATATTGGATTATGTGCCTGTAGTATATGCATTGCATATAGAAACTATTGTAACTCATTGTCCCTCTAAGGATTTAAATATGTTTGAAAGTCGAGAGTTGTCTCCACCTTTCATCCTAAATCATTTGGGTATCTATATGTGATAGACATATGATTTAAGTATGTATGGTATTGATCTGGTTAGGGTGAACACTGTTCATTTATGTGATGCAACAAGAAGAGCACATTGACAGTATCTAATCAGTATTCTGGTTTTAAATTCTGATTTTATTCAAGAATATTACACTAGATGTAAATAAACAGTGCAGAAAATTTAATATAAAAAGATAGATATATATCTTCACTTCAAACTCGGTATAAAACGTTCTATTTATAGCTGTAGTTTATATGTGTCATTAGGTTAGTGTGTCGTGGATGTGGGCAGATGGACGACTTGTTTGTAGTTTATCCCCAGCCAGACCAATTGTCGGAGTATCGGTCACCATGTGATAATTGTATATAAATAAAATATTGATTTTTTCCCCCTGTATCTGCATCAGCATTATAAACCTTGCTGTGTACTATATTTGTGTACACAATAAGGCTGCCTTGTCAAGCATGCAGAGTAAACAAGGCTGCTTATGTCATACACAAAAAACCTATAAATATTGCATCTACACAGAACAAGGCTTTGATCAAAGTCAGGTTATTGAACCAACCCTACATTTATAATGTTGCTGTATCTTTTTCTTGTTAATCAATTAGGTTATTGAACCAATGTAAACATTTTCTGGTTGCTATACTGTTGTTTTTGTTAATTAATCAATTAACTTCATATAATCATATTAGCTGAACACCTATTTCCAGGTTTAATAAATCTTGATAATCATAGTCTCATACTTGCCAAGTATCCCTATTGCAGAGGGAGACTCACAATTTTTTACCCTCAATTTAGACTCTTATTTGCCAAATATGGTGCAGTGTAAGTAGTTTTTAGACAATTTTGGATTAAGACACATGATATCTCCCTATGAACATTATTGAAATGTAGAGCAAGTATGTAAATTGTGTTTATTTGATCAGATGAAAATGTTACTTTAATTGCAAACATAGTTTATTTTCTGACTCTTTTTTTAGTCCATCTCAAGGTGGACTTTTCTCATACAAATCCTGTCCGTCGTCCGTCATTAACTTTTGCTTTAAACGACAAACTACTTGGCAGATTTCAACCAAATTTGGCAGGAAGCATCCTAAAGGGAAGGGGATTCAGATTGTACAAAATTTTATTAAGGACCTGACCCCCACACGGGGCCAATTTGACAGTATGCCTTCAAACGACATCGCCTCTAAGTCTATTGGGCAGATTTCAACCAAATTTGGCAGGAAGTATCCTTAGGGTAAGGGGATTCAAGAGTGTACAAATGAAGTCCTTACCAAAAGGGGTAAATATGACAGTATGTCTTTAAACAGTCTTCTCTGAGACTACAGGGCAGATTTTAACCAGATGAAGGTTAAGGCCCCATGGGCCTCTTGTTTTAGTTAGTTACTTATATGTTGATGTATTTTGTTATTTATCAGTTATCTCGAGAGAAAGAGCTTCTGCAGGGAATGATGGCACATTTACACATGAAGCCAAACGATAGTAAAACAGCTATAATACCAGAGGACAAGGTAAAATGTCACAACAAATACATCTATAAAATCCAAGAATTCTATACAAGTTTTTAAATTTTTAATGCCCGTATTTACATTCATAAAGAAAGATCAATATTTGATGTTTGTGTTACAAATGTACTTTAGTGTATAACCGACATATGTAATAAGATATAGCTATTGGATTGAAACTTACTCATTTCAATCAACTGTAGTTCATCATTTTGTACTTCAAGGCTTGTGAACAACTGCCTGATAATAGGTCTATTCAACACGTCTAGAAATGATTACTGTAAATCTACCAAAACGTGCGAGATGCCAGAGTTGAACATGATGCAGTGATGATTATAACTCTGATTTCATATCCCTTAGTCTATATTAGATTAACTATTAGATGCACTAACAGACCTATATAATATAGATCTGTGATACAGTTTATCCAGGGCTTGGCAAATTAAAAAGATTCTAACGGCGGCACATGGCTGACTGATAGTTACCATATTAATTAAGGCTTATGATATTGGTGACGTGTTAAGACACAAGTGCACACATACCTTCAACAGTGAGGACAAATGTACTGATATAATAAAGTTCATCATATCTCACATGAATGCAATTAATATCTACTGCATGTACTTTTTATTTTTCATTGACAGGTTAAGCCCAGTGTGCTACAGCCTGCCTCACCTCCGATGTTACCATCTCCATCATTAGGTAACTCCCTACCGAGCCCTCCAAAGCCAGTATCGGTGATATCAAGTCCACTGAAGTTCTCCCATAGCTCTCCTTCCCTAGGCATGTCCATGCCGGTGTCAATATCTGTCTCAGCGCCGGCTACACCTGTAGCCATGATGTCAAACCTGGCCAATCCTCTCTCACTCTCTCTCATACACCCTCCCGTAGGCCAGGCATTGTCAACACCTGTCACTCCCCATTCACCATCACAGCCCACGACCCCAACAAATATGGGACCAATGAGGAGGAGGGTGTCGGATAAGTGTAATCTTCCAATATCAGCTGGTGAGTCTATCAACATGTAAAAGTAAGAAATAATCTAATGCATAACATCTTTTTATTTAATTCTCAGAAGAAGTGTTTCTATATGATCTGATTTGTTATGTAAGATGATTTTCTGTGGATCAATTGCAGTGTTGTTTGTTAACATGCATTTGTAAAACATTTATATTTCAGAAATCCATAGAAACAGAGACTTTTATAAAAGTACTGATGTGCGACCTCCTTTTACATATGCTTCATTAATCAGACAGGTAAAACAATTTAAATTCTTAAATGTTACGTTCAGCATTAATAAAACATGTGATATGATTCAGTTGAAGATTCAGGTAATGTTGCTTATAAATTACTGAATGAAGGCTTACAATCACAGGAAGCTAAACATTTAATAAGATAGACAGCATGAATGTTTTCAAAGACATATGACATTCACTGTTAATGAGACAGGTATCATTCACTGTTGATGAGACAGGTAACATTGGCTGTTAATGAGACAGGCAGCATTGGCTGTTAATGAGACAGGTAACCTTCACTGTTGATGAGACAGTTAATATTCACTGTTAATGAGACAGGTAACATTTACTGTTGATGAGACAGGTAGCATTCACTGTTGATGAGACAGGTAGCATTTGCTGTTAATGAGACAGGTAATATTCACTGTTGATGAGACAGGTAGCATTCACTGTTGATGAGACAGGTAGCATTTGCTGTTGATGAGACAGGTAATATTCACTGTTAAGGAGACACTGTTATTGACTTTCTGAACATTGCTTTTACAATGAAAAATAAGACACATTTACAGCTTACACAATAGAAGACTAAAATATATCTATAATGATAATATTTTATAATAGTGAAATGTAAATTTTATTACTTATGCAATGGTCCAAATATATTATTGTTGTGGTTTAAAAGATTCACTGCTAATAAGACAGGACTTTTTTTTCTTCAAGAATTATATTAAAATGTTTCTCTTGTAATTTGGCTGTCTACACTCTGTGTATATTAATGAACACATTAGTATGATCAATGAGTGAATAAAGAATGAGAATTAAAGCAATTAGATTATGTTATGATGTAGTAGGTAGGTCTTAGTGCAGAGTAATGTCATGTTAATTCATAAATCAAACATGAACTGAATAGAAAAAAATGAAGCTGTGACATTACATAATTAGCAGACAACAGTTCAAAATGACACAACAAAAACAGTAAATGCACATAGTTAACCAAAATATAAATGGACAATGGCAGAACAGAATGAAAGTTTTGTCTAAATAAAAAATATGTCTATCAAAAAATGTTAAAAATTGTTTATAATAAAATTATTTATTATTGCTTTCAGGGAATCATTGAGTCTCCTCACAGACAGTTGACTCTAAATGAGATTTACCAGTGGTTTCAGAATACATTTGCATACTTCAGACGAAATGAAGCTACGTGGAAGGTATGGATAGCTTATTGTACCAGCATTCTATAGTGTATTCATATATTTCATTTTAGACAATATTATATGAATATTCATTAATACACAATTTCAGATAGAAGCTACATTTCAGGTGGATTATTTGGATCCTTCTTACATTCAATTTGCTGTTGTCTGAAAACTAATGATAAATTATATTATGCATTAAAAATAGTAGTAAAAACAACTTTTTAGTTTTGATAATTTTGCTTATATATGAAAAAACGAACAAATAAGAAAATGATCGCATTCTTACAATACAATTTGTTTTACAATTTTTTTTTTTTTTTTTTTTTTTTTATTTTTTCACTCTGAAGATATTAGGCATCAACTTCAGGGCTCATTATTTGCCTATTGTGTTGTTATGACATCATTATATGCCTATTTGTTGTTATGACATCATCATTATTTGCCTATTGTGTTGTTATGACATCATCATTCACATATTGTCCTGTAATTACATTAATAATTCAACGAAGAATTATGTGACGATATTCAATCATTTCACTATAATGTCTGAAGTAGATATCAGTTAGCTTTGATATTAAGGATCAAATTCTTTATAACATATAATGTATGACTTATATGGTCACTACAGGCCCATGATTGATTGATTGATTTGTGTCACTTGTGACTTTAAAAAAAGAAGCCATAAACATCTTTTGTTTTTCAATCAACCTCTGTATTTCAAATCAAAATCACATTTTTTTCCTTTTTTTTTTTAAATATGTATATCACATTTCAATCTCTTTAGTTCTCATTAAAATCCCTTTTTCTATGCATTTCATTATCACATTTAAATAAAGAGTAAGCCACATAGGGAAGAAAAAAAAGGACAATATAGGACAATAGGACAAAATGAAGCTTACAGTAACTAAATGTGTGACACTTGAGTCAAAAATTGTTAGCTGGTTTACATTTGACTATTTCACATTTTCAATTTTGGTTGTTAGCACTAAAGAGATTGAAAAGGGAAAAATTTGACAAAATTGAAAAAAACAAAATCATGTAATAAACAATTTAAGTGTAACAAATGCAGTCATATTGCTAATCCAGCCAGATAGATGTTAAGGGCTAAAGGACGTTTCGAGTATTCTCCCTTGCTACCAATTTTGGTGTGTTTGTGCAACTCCAGGAGTCGGTTTTCACTTCTGGACAGTATCTGGATAGTTGCCATGTATGGCAGTATATGAGAATTTACACTTTTGAACATTTAAACAACGTTCCTGGCATGATACTTATGTGTCAAGGATTGTAAAATTGTAATTAAAAGGTAACAGATGAGAGCAAACTAACTTTACAAAAAGTGTATCATTTTCAAGCTTATAATAATTATATCTAAATATTAAGTACACAACTGGTACTGTGGCTAACTTGTTACTGAATATAAGTTTCCATCTTATTTCTACGGTCACCATATGTTTTCACAAGTGAATGACCAAGTGACCTCACCTGGTTTTGTTATGTAACCAACACTGCAGATGGTCACTTGGCATTCTCAGGTGTTCCTAAAGTCTTTTATTCACATGGTCGCCACTTGTGTTAAATAGGTGTTACAAGAGATTTACCTGTATCAAAACCAGAAGGATGTCATTCTTATGTAATTAACCAATATTCTAAAGATTTTGAATCCCCATACATATATCTAAATTATTATTTTGAATAACAATTAAAACATGATTTAGAATTTTAAACATGTATGTTTTTTAGTCCATCTGGACCAAAGGTCCAAGGTGGACTTTTCTCAGACTAATCCCAATATGTCCGTCCGTCGTATACTTTTCACATTTTCGACTTCTTCTCCTAAACCCCTGACCCAATTTCATCCAAACTTGGATCCCAAAACCAAGATGGCCGCCTTGGCCTCTGTTTGGCTGAGACATTTTTGGCTTCTTCTCAAGAACCACTGAACCAATTGACTACAAACTTAGTAGAAATGTTTATTAGGAGGTCCTGACCAAGTGTTGTTGACTTTTGGGCCGATCCAAAAACCAAGATGGCTGCCATGGGCTTTGATTGGCTGAGACATTTTCCACTTCTTCTCAAGAACCGCTTAACCAATTTACTTCAAACTTGGTAGAAATGTTTATTAGGAGGTCCTAAGCAAGTGTTTATTTTTGTCCGGCCGATCCAAAAATCAAGATTGCCGCCATAGCCTCTGATTGGCTGAGATATTTTCGACTTCTTCTTAAGTACGGCTGAACCAATTTACTTCAAACTTGATAGAAATGTTCCTTAGAAGGTCCTGAGCAAGTGTTGTTGCTTTTGGGATGAT
>JAUMGZ010230705.1:0-11054 GCA_032359645.1 Pododesmus macrochisma
TAGTTGTTGTGTTGTATAAGCTCATCATTAGTTGTTGTGTTGTATAAGCTCATCATTAGTTGTTGTGTTGTATAAGCTCATCATTAGTTGTTGTGTTGTATAAGCCCATCCTTCAATGTTTTATTATTGGTTGCCAAATGTTGCATAAGCCAACGTTTTGATGGTGTGTGCAGTATGTATTAGCCCATCTTTGGTTGTCAGTTATGAATTTACCCATCCTTGGATGTATTCTGTTGTCTCCACCAATCCTCGGACATAATAGTATTAAGTCCATTATTCCTTGCAAAACATCTAAATCCAATAGTTAGTCACTTAACATTATTTACACGTTTCCTATAAGTTTTCATAAGCCCACAATAGAACATTGTAGTATCACTGTAATCAGATCAAATGTGCATAATAAAAGCCATTAATGCCTTCTAGTTTATTAGAGTAAAAGTTTTGAAGTTTTGTCAATTTCCCCCCTTTTTGGGCCTCAGTGACATCCCCTTGGGACTGAGCACCATCATTTGAACGAATTGGAATCTCCTTCTCCAAAGACACACCCTACCAAGATTGGTTAAAATTGGTTTGTTAGTTTTGGAGGAAAAGTTGGAAATGTGAAAAGTTTATAGTGATGATAACAGATGAGTTATGATGACTATAGCGGACATGACATGCTTAGGTGAGCTAAAAATGAAAACAATAAATCTGATTAATATGGACATTTTATTTTCAAATTTGCCTTGACTAACAGTAGCCAAGCAGAAATTCATACAAGATGTAGTGAGAACAGCTATTATATAGTAAGAGTGCATAACACAAAGGTAGTCTCCTATCACATGATCATATCATAGAAATAAATCATGTGATGTAGTCATTTGACCAATTTAAATATATACAAGAGACACCAAAATTCAAAGGGTTTTGACAATATTGTGTTTCATGATTATCAAAGTTGGAAAAACATCAAGATCTAATTGTATTGTACCACCTCAAATGCAGTGCTATGATCACTGAACTAAAAACTTACAATTCATATATCTTAAATTGATCTAGATTGTCTCCCTTTAAAACTGTTGAGTGATAGGGCAGCAGAGATATCTTCCTTGAACATCAGAAATATTGATCTTGTTACAAACTACTATCCTTTCCAGCAGATGTTCATGTTATGACTTATATATAATGATAAATTGATAGAAGTACTGTTACTTTAAGAAAGAAACAAAATCAAATTCTGTCTATATCACCTCTTATAAAATATGTTATAGGTATATGTGCATACATGTGTCAAGCTTTAGCATCTGTATAAACCCAACACTTTTGTAGTAAATATTGAAACTTTCTAAATATCAAATATACAGAAAGTCAAAAACAGGCAAAAAAATATGATATTATCATAATTTATTAAAAAAAATAGTTTACAAACATACAGCAGTTGACTGACATTCTAAAAAACTACAAGGATTGGATTTCTTAATGTATAATACATAGTTAAAGATACCAAGTTAAGTTTAAACCTTTGTTCATTAATAAACAAATCTATAGGCTATAGACAATTTTATTCCAACTGGTTTTGAATTCTTACTTTGTAGATACAATCTACCACGGAAAATGCCAGCAAGTAAAAAATATATAAATTTACTTTCTTTTTAAAACCAAGAAATTATTTAAAAATATCAATCAATCTTGCATGCATTTCTTGAATCTGAACTTCAACATAACATGTGTCTAAAGAGTAACAAAATGTTCCTTATAATGTTTTCTTATTATAACTTTCTCCAGGTAAAACTATTAAATACAGAGAAAAACAGTCATGGACTTCACAAATAATTACTCATAGTGAAGATATGCATAGTAATCTTTAAAACACGAATATTCATGAACTACTGGTTGGAATTAATTAACTAGTATGTTAATGAGATAATTTAATTAAAAATGAGTGTGGGGTAAATTAAAATTGCATTACATTATTACTAACTGTGTATGCATTGCTGTTCTGTTGACAGAAGCAAACAATTGTTGTGGTATGTTTAAATAATCTTTAGTTACATTGACAGTCTTTGTAACTGTAAAACATGTGTTAGTGCAATGAAATGATACTGTAGATATTTAAAACATTAATTCCTGATTTATGTTTATTTTAATAATGGAATTGTTATCAAAATGAGTGTTTTAAGTCTTCTCTCATTGTTACAAAACAAACATTTGTATAAAAATGCATGAAAGGGAGATAACTACTACACACAAAATGCATTTCTCTCATGGTCAAACACAAACTGCACAAAAAGTTAAATTAACTTCATTGTAGCTAATTATTCTCAGGATTGTTTTTGTTAATGTTTTTATGATCCCATTACATATTATCACTGAGATATCCAACTAAAAACATGTCACCAAATGAGTTTGTATTAACACCTAGGCTTCTACTGTACCCGTCAACTGGCACTATGGCCTATTGGACAGAACTTTTAACATATTAACTGGCACTGTGACCTAATGGACTACTTAACATATTACAATGTATTTACAGGTTCTAACCCTACATATGTCCATCGTTATGTCATTGATAGTAAAACTATTATGAAAATCTGTGTTTTACAGCAAGTAACTTTACTAATAAAGTGCTTAGTATCTGCAGGTTGTTGTGCGTATACTGGTACAACTGTATTACAATTGTTACCTTATTCTCTATTCTACAATCAATAAAATACATTAACAGTATACACTTGTTTAGAATACATATTTACATTATATAGAATATATGGAGTCTTAATAAGGACAGTAGAAGTTTCATATGCAGTCAAGAGGTGTCAGGACTGTAAGAAGATAACTTTTGTATAAACAACTTGGAATCTTTAGTTTTAAGGTTAAACATTCAATATACTTTTTAATAACTAATTCAATAATGCACACTTTTTTTGTGGATAAAATAAAGGAATACTATAGGTTACACATATAGGAATGGTTTAAAAAATAATATTTTTTAAAATTACATGTACATGTATTTGTTAATTGGAATGTTTGTCCTTGACCTTTACAATTGGTTAATGATTACTTAGTACTTAAAAAAACCATTGATGTTTTAAAATCAAGTAACCTTTCTCTATGAAATAATATTCATTTCATAACAAAATTTTAAAAATATTCAGATGACACAACATTAAATCACCAAGAGTTGTCTTCCCAAACCATATAATTCTCAGAACAACAATATGTGATGGCAATGAATGTAAAATGTGAAGGCATATAACAATCATCATACATAAACATATATATATATATATACAATAATGGTTGTCTTATTTACATGTCCACATATAAATCTTGTATCAAGTGAGATGAAACATAGTCTGCTTTCACTCTCTTCTCTACATACAAACTTTATACCTCAGCCATTCAAACTAATACTAGAATTACATTCTCATAACATCTGTCATCTTTTACCTACCCTACTTTAGATATCTTCAACAAGAGCTAAAATAACTTGTGCTCTTATCACCTTATATATTACATAACAAAATTAAAAATTGTAACTTTTCAAAAGCCAAAAAAGCAACCTATTAATAACTTGACTCACAGGCTTTTTATATTAAGACGATGCAGGTAAAATGCCCAGTGTAAAGATTATATAAATATTTTGTACATGTTGATAACAAGATTGATTTTCTTACTATTTTGTACTTATTATCATTTATTATATAAACTAACTTCAAAAATAAATTGTGACCAAGATAAGAGGAGCATGAGACCAAACGTTTGAGACCTCTTGTAGACACAAAGTAAATCTGGTCTACAGCAGTATGTCCCGAGACCTCATGTAGACACAAAGTAAATCTGGTCTACAGCAGTATGTCCCGAGACCTCATGTAGACACAAAATTTATCAGGCCTACAGCAGTACGTTCTATAAAACCAGTCTGTAACTAACAAGTTATAATACATGTATTTTCATATCCCCTTTAACTTGTACAAGTTTATATATTTTCTTTTTAATACAACAGTGAAAGACATACACAGCTTACATACAACACACTCCTGCCATTCATAAACTATGATAATGAAAAGTGATCAATATGGCCTTTGCCATTATGTGATAATTGTCTTTTCTGATCTGGACCTTCAAATTACATTACAAAAAACACATATATAAACCACAGAGTAAATTGTGAACTACTTTGAATTTCAAGTTTTTTTAATTAAAGAGGATGCACTTTGCTTTGTCAGGACAACTACCGGTACAGGAATTGAAGTCGACTCTCGTAAACTTTCAAAATGCAACTTGATTTTTATTTTTAATTTGGTATATAGAAATGTCCAGTGCTTGAATTGCTTTGCTTGTAACTATTATTTTTTTCTTCTTCAATTTTACAAAGAATTGAAATGAGTTCTTAAGGAGGCTCAGAAAATACAGCTTAAAATACAAACAATTGTGATAGAATTGTACAAAGATAAGTAATATATTAATTGATATTCTTGACAGAAGACAAAAAACTTCATTTCTAAATGAATAATAAACAGTTAAGTAATTTTTTACAAACCTGCAAGTCAACTTAGTAAACCCAAAGTATGCAAGAAACAAAAAATATCTTATTTATTCACTGAACTACTACAGTTAAATATTTGTAATAACAAAAATGTATCAGAAATATTGATGATAGTCTTGGACAAAGCAACTGCCTTGCCCTCATCTCATTTTTGAAAGTGAGTCCTTAAAAACCCCACATGGTCAACTATTGCAAACTTGCCAGGAACTTGACAACTGTTTTACAGCCTCACTACTTACTGATGTTTTGTATAATACTAGCTAGAGTTTTAACACATATGAAGATCAATGTTACTGCAATAATCACTATTTCGATACTCCAAGGATGTGTTCACTGTGAAATGGAGCATTTCTTCACTCTACTACAACCTTATTGATTGAAAGAAGTATGCTAAAAGACACATCCTCTATAAACGCAAAAAAACCTGCAGTTACCTCCCTTAGGTTGTCAAAATATACATATAAATATTCCTGTGATTATTACCATCATCTATCAAGCTTTTTAAAGATAGAATTACATATTTGAGTTATTTTGCCTAGTTTCATTATTAAACTGTAATAATAAAGCCAAGCAATCTCTGTAATAAAAACCACGTGTCTTTAACTTAAACACAATAAAATGTACAATTTGTATGAATTTCATTGTTCATAAGAAGGTTTTGTTAATAGTTCATACATTCAAATCTTGTGACTTTCAGTCAATCACTTTGATTTGCTAGATAATTAATGTAGAAAGTCATTTCAAAATCTAAACATTCACACAATTTCTGTTTGTTTTGAAAAAGGCATTTTTTAAGCATTATACATAATTTTAGATGTTGAATACAGAATAAGACTTAAGGATGCGTGCTACTCACATTTCTGTGTTTACCTGTTTTTTTGTAACACCTCTGATATTTTCCATAATAATACATTGGAAATGTTTTGCCCATTGACCCCTTTATTTCTGATAGTATTCTTAATATGTAAAAATTTGTAAAACTCTTTCCTTTTATTTGTGGCCCCTAAAAATCTATTTTTTTGCCAATATAAATCTATGGGTGTTCTTTTCACGCCAAAATTTATAACGCTTATATCTCAAAAACGAGATCATTGACCTATCCTTATTTTTGCACGAACGAAAAGCATTTATGTCAACTGACTTATATTATGAAAATCAGCCAATCAGTTAGACTTTCATTCCCAGTAGCGGTCATCCTTAAATGGAAGGGTTCAAAGCTTTCTCCAAAAAACTGTACAGCAGAAAATAAATGACTAAAGATAATACATAGAAACTTAGCTTATACATAGAGTATGGGTATAGTTACATAGTGTTGACAAAAAAAAAGTATAGGACAATATTGTTGAAATATTGTCCATCTCACTATGTTGACATTAAGTCAACTACAGTGTAGATATAGAGCCGACAAGAGTGTTGACAAGCAGGAAATAGATGATATCACTGTTGAAATATTGTCCATCCACTATGTTGACATGAAGTCAACCACAGTGTTATTATGCAGCCCACAACAGTGTTGACAAAGAGTTGATAAAAGTACTAAATAAAGCTAATCACAGTGTTGACACAATGCAAACCCTAGTGTTGACAAAGAGCCAACCACAGTCTTGACACAAAGTTCACATAGACTCCCAGAGTAGATATATTCCTGGTATAGTACTTTTATCCTTCATAAGCTTAGTATTTATCTAGTTCTAAAGCACACTTTGTTTTCTAGAAAGAACTCATCTGATCAATACTTATAGTGAAGAGCTGGTATATCTTGACAACGAAAAAGAGTGACCCTTCACATTCACAAGCATTCTGACATCATAGGTGTATGTTAGATCCAGTAATTGCTTCACACACATAAAAGATAACGATAATAACTGAAATTTATACATTTCCGTCAATTATCACTCCTTAAGTGATGTTGACAAATTTTTATAAGTGATATGTCCATTTTCTTCATGCATTGATGGGGAGGCAGACGGCGATTCCAGATTCCGTTAGTTAAGCTTCAAACAATTCAAAATGGTTGTCACAAGCCACTTGGGTATAAATACAAAAATTGATAATGCGTACACTTTCATACATGGATAAAAGATATTTCTCTCTCAATGTAATGTTGCGTTACAAGTATTCCATGATGAAAAGCAGACGTCACAATGAGCTATTCCGCCACCTGTCCTCCTGGTGCGTCTGCTGTCAACATCTGATACAAGAATTGGTCCTTCATACAGCCATCAATAAATTCGTCCTTTGTTAAAACACCATTCTTATCTGTATCCATTTTGTCAAAAATCTTTTCTGTACGAGATTCTGGCGTGTCTACTGTAGTATCGTTGCCTAATGCTGTCCCGAGCATATTGTATATAGCCTGAAACATATAAATTTTTTGTTAAAAATTCAATTATATGTGGTTAAATTGGACTATCTGTTGATTAATCATAACCTACAGTTTCCTTTTCAGACTCACATCATTTCTAAATTATCTACCTTAACTCGTTTGTCACGTCAAAATTGCCCCAAGTTCATAGTTTTCGTTAAATTCATTCTGTTAAACTCTCGTCTGCAGCTCTGTGTACTGTGTCTGCCATATTGACAACCATATCAAACCTGTTGCTGTACAAGCAATATGATTGGCTGTTTTGGGTCTGATGTACCAATTATTATTCTACTTTCATTTTGGTTGTCACATGATTTTCTTTTGTCCAGATATATATTTAAGCTTGTGCATTACTTCACAGTAGTTAATGGTAGTGGGGTGTGTGAGTGGATGAGTCAGTGAGAGCAAGACCCACAAAACTATAATTATAGAATAAGGATTAGATTAGGGGCCTGCCTGGGCTGCCTCCTTGCTACCTACGCTACCGTTGCCGATGTCTTTTGTGTCATTGCTGGATCTTATGTGCTTCCGCGTTTTTTCTTTTGACCCAGTTTACCCACACTTTTGACTCATGAAGGCCTCTGGCCTATTCTAACCAGTTACCCGTCTTCTTATGGCCGAACGGTGGCTGAAGACGTTAATCTTCACATATCATCATCAGAAAACGGCATACGTTCGAGGGGCAGAGGAAACTCATCCCTGTCCTTATTAACCGGCGAATTTTCGCATGTGGTTGGCCTTTAGTTTTTTTTCCAATCTGTACGGCATATGGGAAAAGTTGACACTATCAAAGGCAGTGCGATGTATTGACAGAGACGTCTATATTATCTGTACATCTCTGGTATTGATAAAGCCAAGCATTGAAATGATTTAAACCACTTGCTTATCTAAAAGCTACTATCATGATAATACACAATTATGCATATGGTGATTGTTGCTATTTTGTTTACTGTAACTTACACGCCAAATAGCGTGTGATTTTTAGCGCGCCATAATGACGTCATTTCAATGACTTGGTTTTGCTTATGAATATATAATGAACCGATTCAAGATGGCGCCTGTCTATAAATTTTAGGTCTTTGCCGGCACGTATTTGATGTCAACAAAAAGTGTTCGAAAATTTACATAAAAATAAAATATTGAATGCTTAAGAAAACCCAGTTGAAGCACTTTCAAGAATTCGCACATTTGCATATGCTTCATCTATTCAGTCCGTACCCTGCGACTTCCTTTCGGCGAAGGATTTAAGAAGCACCATATATACTATGCCAGTGACTAGAATCTAATCAGGTTTCATTGTTTACGCTCGTGTTACCTTTACACGAACTTCTTCGTTCTGTGCCGAACGAACTACATTCGTTATTATAGCAGTAACGTATAACACATTGTTAAGAAGTTACAACATCAAAATAAAAATTAATGGAAGAAAACCATGACTTGTATACTAACAGTTAGTATACAAGTCTATAGAAGAACAAATAGTTTACTTCTTTTAGCGCTTCTAGTCGAGACCTACCGACATAATTGCACATCAGTTAAAACTTTTCATGGAGTTTTATTCAAACCTGGGAGGAGTACGTGAACTACACATATCCCACTAATTAGCATGTGAATATGGTACGACAATGAAAAATTTAAAAGGATTAGCTAGTCACCCCACATATACTCCTTCCAGTTCAAACGCAAATTCTAATACGGAAGTTAACATTAAACCATAGTTTAAAGTTACATACACACTCCGGTAACTAAAAGCAATTACCTTAATATAACGAAATATTTATAATTGAGCTATAATAAGATGATCTGTCATAAAATGAATACTTTTGATAAGTTAAACCATCGAAATATTGAAAAAATTCGCGAAGATCCGCCTTCTGATCGACCATTATACGAAGTTAGGGTGGATAGTGGTATAGTTTTAAAATAGCACTAATACCAGTTAATAGCTTGTAATTCTCGCGCACAATTCTATAAGCCATGACATAATTCACTAATCTCAACACAGGTAATCCTGATTCACCTACACCACTGAATAAACTCTGCCCGATAACATAAACAAACAAGAGAACCGCAAAGCGGCACATAATACGCCCTTTTTGCAAGTTTAAAGACATGCATAGGATGTAAGGTGTCATGTCAAAAATCAGACGGAAACTTCGCGGCGGCTGACGCATGTATTGCAAAATACGCTTACTCATTTCACTTCTAGTTTTTAAAAAGAAGTTCGTGATGTTTCTTTTATTAGTTAATAATTGGGTTTTTTATTCTTTTTTTGTTTGCGTCCTACGTTTCGTTTTTATTTGCCCATGTCCATGGACTAACGGCTTTTGAATATCATCTTGGTTTCTTGCTGAATAAAAGAGGTCAAAACACAGTTTTCCTAAAAACATCTTACTGGATTCATATTTTTTACTGTCGGTGGGAAGGTAGTTTGTTTTTGTGCTGCTAATTCTCACTCACTCTCTCTCTCTCTCTCTCTCTCTCCATGGCCGTAACTAGGATATCATAACAGACAAGGCAAACCCTGTAAATTTTATATATTCTTAAAATAATCTACTATTAATGTATGAAATCTAGCTAAATTCAGGCGAGGCAATTGCCTCGGCTGCCTCATAGGTTGTTACAGCCATGTACATGTCTACAATGTATTGGCCACTGTTTTCAGTTTTATGCGCCTTGGCTATGTCCAATTTTCATGTTTTTAATTGCCTTTTGTTAATATGTAAATATGGTTTACTAGTGTAGATTTTTATGGAGTTGGGGGTCTGTTTTTGAGATGATTGACAGTGATAGGGGTGTATTTATTGAATGTTTAAAGGTATGTCAATTCTTAAGACTTCTTGTCTCATGCTGCCTGGTCCACATGAATATCTAGTCTTTGGGATTGTTGTGACGTCAATTTGTTTAGTTTTATTTTGGTGCTAGGTTGTTTGGGATACAGCTAATGTTTGTTTGTCAGTCAGTGAATCTCTTTCTGTTGATTCCACTCATCAAGTTTTTTGTTAGGTTTGTCCATTACATTCTTCCAAACATTACTCTTCCGCTACGCCCTTGATGTAAAATCTACTATCTTACTGACTTATGAGGTCGAAGAGGCTCGCCTGTAACTATAAATAACTCTGTAATACTCGAGTTGTTATAAGAGCTGCAAAAGCTTGTTGAAATGCGGAAGTTGTGGAAACGGAATGAAACCGGACAATTGAAATAGCACGGAAATATTTCAAAGAAAATTATATCTCTTTGATATGCTAAAATTATATCGACATCGCATTCAATCAATTTTTATGGACGATACATAGATATCGTGTCAATTAATGACAGCCCTAATTAAATTGTACATGTACATGTTAAATACAGTATTGAAACAGTGCATCAATTTATAACTGTTAAAAAATCAATTTTGAAGGAATAGCAGTTTTACTAATTATCAAAGGAGAATATGTAGCACTTATGTGATTCATTTAGGCCGAATGCACGATTTCATCAAAATATGTCTCTTTGTTGATCAGTCCGTCAGTCTGTCCGTCCAATTTATTTTGTCCGAAGTACTTCAGTTTTAATTTTTAACCAATTTTTATGAAACTTGGTACACATGAACAGTACCTTGTGTCGTTATGCGCTTGCGATTTACAAATTTACGTTAATATGCGACAAATAATCAATCGACACTTTGCGGCGCCCTTGCTGACCAGTCAGTGTTCTAGTTTGCAATGCAAACTTGTGTAAAAATATCTTACGGATCGAAGTACAAGAAAATTTTAATTGTTAGTGCCCAAACACTAAATATAATATGTACATTGTAATGTGTTTATTATTTTGCAAATGGTGAAATCTTTTGTTAACGGTATGGTATATTAATTATATCATAATAAACTTTACAATTTAGGCCTAATAGCGGTAATATTCTTCCAGTTTACTATTTTTTGGAAACTTGAGAAACACAAGTAGTTAATAATTCTTTTCTCGTGAAAAAGTGTACTTCTGCTTTGACAACCGGCAAAGGATGGAAATAAAGGAGTAAAATGTTATTTTGTCGATTTATTCCATTTTTGACTGGAGGTTTTTAGTAAGTAAATCGATGGATGACATGGATGATAGCGATTGTGATTTTAGATTCTCAATGAGGTCTTTTGAGTTTTTGAGTATCCACATCTGATTCACTCC
>JAUMGZ010230716.1:0-11052 GCA_032359645.1 Pododesmus macrochisma
TCTTGGTCTTGTCTATTCTAGCTTTGATTTATCTTGGTCTTCTCTATTCTAGCATTGATTTGTCTTGGTCTTGTCTATTCTAGCTTTGATTTATCTTGGTCTTCTCTATTCTAGCATTGATTTATCTTGGTCTTGTCTATTGTAGCATTGATTTGTCTTGGTTTTGTCTATTCTAGCTTTGATTTATCTTGGTCTTCTCTTTTCTAGCATTGATTTATCTTGGTCTTCTCTATTCTAGCATTGATTTATCTTGGTTTTGTCTATTCTAGCATTGATTTATCTTGGTTTTGTCTAATCTAGCATTGATTTATCTTGGTCTTGTCTGTTCTAGCATTGATTTATCTTGGTCTTGTCTATTCTAGCATTTATTTGTCTTGGTCTTGTCTATTCTAGCTTTGCTTTATCTTGGTCTTGTCTATTTTAGCATTGATTTATCTTGGTCTTGTCTATTCTAGCTTTGATTTATCTTGGTCTTGTCTATTCTAGCTTTGATTTATCTTGATTTTGTCTATTCTAGCATTGATTTATCTTGGTTTTGTCTATTCTAGCTTTGATTTATCTTGGTCTTTTCTATTCTAGCTTTGATTAGTATTGGTCTTCTCTATTCTAGCATTGATTTATCTTGGTCTTGTCTATTCTAGCATTTATTTATCTTGGTCTTGTCTATTCTAGCATTTATTTATCTTGGTCTTGTCTATTCTAGCTTTGATTAGTATTGGTCTTCTCTATTCTAGCATTGATTTATCTTGGTTTTGTCTATTCTAGCTTTGATTTATCTTGGTCTTGTCTATTCTAGCTTTGATTTATCTTGGTCTTGTCTATTCTAGCATTGATTTATCTTGGTCTTGTCTATTCTAGCATTGATTTATCTTGGTCTTGTCTAATCTAGCTTTGATTTATCTTGGTCTTGTCTATTTTAGCTTTGCTTAATCTTGGTCTTCTCTATTCTAGCATTGATTTATCTTGGTCTTGTCTATTCTAGCATTGATTTATCTTGGTCTTCTCTATTCTAGCATTGATTTATCTTGGTTTTGTCTATTCTAAATCTTCTAAATTCTAAGCTAGGCTTTTGGTCATAGGCGAGGTTCTCTTACTCATGTGGTTGATTTGACGTAATTTTTAAATTCACGTTTTAGTTGTCACGTTCACCCTGAGCGTGACTTTTTAATGAGGCTTTTGTTTGTTAGTCAAAAGCCTTTGTAATATTTATCATATGTCTTCTTGTGTATTTTGTCTAGCAATTCTATCAGGAATTCCCCGATGATGATGGCAGTATTACGCACAGCAATGTACCATTCATGCTTATTGTTTACATTCATGATGTAAGTGCTATGTTACTTCAGAAATAGAGACCCAAGTATTGAAATAGATAAACACTTAATTAGAATAATTTTAATTTTAACTTTTTGATTTTAAATTTGATTAAAACTCTAGACATCGAAAATGCTAATATGTTACTTGAATACCTGCAGTTGCTTTTCAGTCCATCTGGACCAAAAGTCTCATACAAGACCCATCCGTCGTCCGTCGTAACCTTTTCACATTTTCGACTTCTTCTCCTTAACCACTGGACCAATTTCATCCAAACTTGGAAGGCAATATCCCTAGGGAAAGTTGATTCAGAATTATTCCGGGGCGCCTCTAGGGGACCAAACGGAGAAAAATTGACAAAACTTCAAAAATCTTCTTCTAATAAACTAGAAGGCCTAGTGCTTAATGCTTTGCTATGTAGTTACTTGAGGGTATGTAGAACCAAGTTTGTTCAAGGCGTGACCCTGGGGTCAAAATAGGTTACTTGTTTTTTGGTTCAGGTTAACACTATAGCAAATGTGTGAGCTTTTTTACATTTTCGATTTCTTGTCAAAAACTACTGGACCGATTTCACCCAAACTTGGTAGAAGGCATCCGTAAGGAAAGGGGAGTTTATATTTGTTCAAATGAGGAGGTCCGCCCCAGGGGCGTAACTTTGGGAGCAAAAATGGGGAAATTTAACAAATTAAAAAAAAAACTTATAGTCTAGAAGGCGTTTATACTTTTAGGTCTATTTGATCCAGATGGACGTTAAGGCCCAATGGGCCTCTTGTTTATATTCTGTTGATAGAGACACGTCAGTTCATGTTGTTCTTTTCATATTTATCCAAATCTAGTTAATTGTTGTGAGGCAAAATATCGCACTGGTGAAAAAAAAGGATAAGTCTGAAGTAGAATATCTGCATACCTGGTAGTTTTCGACATTTAACAAAAGAAAACACATTCGCTCTGTGTTAAATTTGTCTTTAAGATCATCTGGTTTTAAAGACAATGTAGCTCATAAGTTTTGTTTTCATTTTAAATTCGCTCTCCCATTTAAGAGCGAAAATGGCGAAAATTAAACGGGATAATAAATGTCCAGGTATACAGTATTATAATCCGATAGATCATATAAGTAACAGCTAAATAACAATGCCTACCTATACATACTCTATTCTTTATAAGCATTATAGATCGCACGTCATATCTCCATCATATTATCTGTTTTCAGCTGAATGAAGGAGCGGATGATTTAAAAATTACCTACAACATTGTGGATTTTGACACCAGTCACCCTCCTTTGTCCACATTTGATGTATCTACCTGTTATTCTAATTCTGCCAATTTACAGATAAGAGTAAAATTTCCAGGTAAGCAAATGTTTATCGATAGAAACTGACTTACTTTTGTATTTACTGTGTACCATCATAAAGGCCTGAAGTATGGGACGAGGTTCTCTCACACGGAGATTTGAATTTTTCCTCTTATTTATTCTATATTACATTTATTGGTTGCCCGTTTCATAGAACATATTTGCGGTGTGTGTGATCTTTCTGTGGTTGATTTGGATTAACGGCGAGGTTATTTCACCCATTTGATAGTTGGTTTCACGTCATTTTTAAAGCTCGTCTCAGTTTCCTCGTTCATTCTGGTGGTGACTCTTTGATGAAGCTATTGTTTGTTTGTCAATTACATTTGTTCTATTGATCCTATTTTTCTTGTTTTGTGTAGTGACATATAAAAAAAGAGGGAGGGAGACAATTTTGATGTTAAATTATTAGTACTTAACTGCTAGTGAATTACCGGGGAGACATTGTTGGAGGATTTGTAAAGAAATATCATGATTATTTAAATGTCATCCTATTCTGACATTCTTTTTCATGAGAGAACCAATACACATCTAAAGGCAGTTTAAATGCACAAAACACATCACAAACATTTTGCATTAGAGTCACAATACAGTATACGGTCGTAAAAGAAATTAACATATACACACGTGGTTAAGAGCAAGGCCCTCTTGAATGAAGGAGATCATTAAAAAGGTTTTAGCTTGATTGATGAAAATTACACATATAGCCTCAGTAAAGGAAATCATGACTGTAACAGTTCCAAACACCCTAAGCAACAAAATATGATTTCTAATAAACGAACTGGGATGGCATTTTTCTAAGGGTTGTTGTGTAAAAAGAAAACCGACTAACAATCGGAAATGGCAGACCGAATTTTCCCTGACAATGTTTGAACAGGATACATCAAAATGTTCACAATTTATACGCTATATAAGGTTCTCATCAATATGTTTTTGAGTAACCATTGGTGGCCAAACTTTGGAATAAGACTTAATAAGAGTTCAATTTTATTGCAGGTATCCTTGAAAAGTGTTTAAGTTGGTGTCAATTGATGCATTTAGTTTGATTAAAAAAAAAAGTTGTCTATACTTGACTCCGAGACAGAGTATTTTCTTAAACACAATCCAGCAAAATTAAGCTTAAAGTGTTCACATCAACAATAAATGTTGATGATGATGTTTGTAACACAAAATGCACGGAAATACAAAATCTCAAACTGAAATGGGCCATTAACTAATATACTATCTATTAGAGGAATAAAAAACAACCCGCTGTGCAAAAAGATGATCTCGTCTAAGAAATGACTTATAACTCTCCTATTTTAAAGTCTTTTGATATGTCAATTAATATAATTGATTGGTTTCTTCATTCGTAGGTGTTTATAAATCAGATACAAAGGATTTGATGATCTTGAAGACACAGCGAATGTTTGCTGAGAAGATGGGAGTTGATTATATCAGAGTCCAGGACGTCCGTATAGATTACGATAATTCTAACGTTTACATTTCAGCCAAAATTCTAGATCAATCGCCTGCTGCAGGTAAAATATATTTATGTCTATTTGTTTGGTTTTCGAACGTTTTATTATTCTTATTTCAAAGTTACAAGATAAGGTAAATATAATGCCAGGTTGCGATAATTCGGCTTCTTTTTATTTACACATACTTCAAATGCAATTATTACATTGAGGCATAGATATCTTGAAATGTCTAGATATGCATATACATTACTTATACAAGTTTATTGTATAATACCATATATACTACAAACAATGCTATTTGAGTATATAATTATGGCTTACTCTTCCAGTCTTCTTAATCCAGCTTCTGTCACGTAGTCTTTATCTGAAGTATATTTTTCTTGTTATATTTTCCTTCATCTACTGTCCTTAAGAAATTTCCTCCGTTTGTCATACAACATGTAACAGTTTAGTCTGTTGTGTGCTGTAAAGTACTAAGTTCTGTAAGTTGATACTGTACATTTTTGATACCGTTTTGTCTTTTTTATTTACTGTCCAGTCTCTTTTCTTTCTTGTCTGTTCTTGGCTACTGTTACCACAATTGGCTCTAGTGGTATTTTTCTGTACTAATGATTCTTAAAACAAGACTGTCACAAAAAGGTCAACAATATTTACTAGCTCGTCCATTAATGACGGCTGCTTCGAAGCTATATCTGGGGTTCGAGACGGGGGTGTCTCACACAGAGTTTTGGCACTTTCCTCTTATAAATATTATATTTATCGGAGGCATGTTTCAGATTGCATTTTTGTATTTGTATCGTAATATAGGAACATATTCCGCATGTTATAGAAAAAACCCTTTGCATACGTGCATTTCATTACAGCACAATTTAAAATGGTGGCTCACAAAATCATAGAAAGACACGATGACCAAGTGTATGGTTTTGTGGAAGACCCAGAACATTGTGCCAAATACTGTGTGCAAATGATGGACTTTGTTTGCAACAGTTTTGATTTTTGTGGTGATAAAGGTACAACGGGTAACTGTCGACTGAGTAAAAGTCACATAGAGGATGGTACAGCTGTTCTTGTTAATAGCACATGTGATCACTATTCTCGTAAGTTTATTTATGCCTGGTAACTAGTAAATGTTTAAATAGAACAAAAACATCGCTTTGATATGCTAGTAAAGCAACATATCTCTTAAGTGTAAGGTGAATTTTCTATTGGCAAATATTAAACATGTACTAGTATATTATCTCACTTGCTTTTGTTTAGTTGAAAAGGGGAAATAACAGTGAACATATAAGATTTATTCATACATTCTAATGTACAGACAATGCAAACAAATGTATAACTAGTATATAAAATTGAGTACATTCAATTACTCTCATTTAGATTTATTTAAAATTACAAAATTAAACTGAGATGATCCATCAGTAATTATAATATATCAAAGTAAAGAACACCCATTTTTCTAACGGGATATCTACCAAGACATAAAGAGGAATTGAATTTGGAATAGACAATATTTAGATAACTTAAGTCTTCGGAGACTGCCAAACCTTAATTTGAAGAAGTCTACCCTAATAACACCATTTAACATAACATTCCCTAGTTGTACAGGGAGTCAAAAACACCAATTAATTAAAACAAAACAAAATTAAAGGTTCTAGTTATGCACACAAGTATTAAGTCTAACGGACACTCTCTTTTTATAAAAACAGGATCTGTTAATGGACCAACTGTCTTGGAAAAGACTGTGTATGAAGCTTATGGCGACCTTACACTGTCTGTATATTCTGGAAATTTTCAATTTGATATGTTCAATGATAATGGAATGGTGAGGATTTTATAACATACATATTATCTAACTGTGATAGTGTTGATTAACACAAATTGAAGCGCCTAACACGCAGTTGTGCTCTATATGGCAGAATGACAGTTATATATGTAACTATATGTAAAGGAAACCAAATGTTCCTGATATGTAAATATTGGCAGTATTAGATGAAACTGTAATTCAATATTAATTGACTGTAATAAGAGGGTTTTACACCAAATGCGCCGTTAGATGTGTAACTATATTTTTTATATGAAATCCAATTCTCCTGATATGTATGTTTTAGCGGTATAAACGAAACTGTATTTCATTGTACATGTTGTATGTCATAAAATCAGCCAGAATAAGTAATTAATTATTGGAATCAATTGTGAAGAAGGTGTTTTTAAATGTCCTTGATGTAACAAAATCAATTAAAATCTAATCTTCTTTTGACATTACTCTGCTTGTCGTTTATTGGATGACTGTATATTTAGAAATTGTGTTATGGTTTCTCTTAACTAGGTAACACACTACCAGGCAGTGCACGCAGAAGTCCTTTTTGGTATTTTTTTTTTACATTTTATTGATATGATTTCATAAATAAGCTAATTTTACAATTGAGCCTTTAAAAGAAGAGACTTAATTTATCAAACCAGATTAAGGAAACTAAGAAACAAAACAAGTTCACAAGTATTTGTTACGTATATACATTCGTACGATTTTTATTGATTGACCAAATTGATAGTCTGTAACCAAATTTTCTATTTACTCACGAATAACAAGGTTTGATTTTTCAAAACATCCCTTTATATACGGAAATATTTTTCTTTAAAGAATCGTTGTTTGGTTGAAATTTATAAACCGATATCAAAAACCGTATTAGTTAGTGCAGTAAATAACACTTGGATCAGTGAACATATCATATGCGTGCCTAAATTATTACGTGACATGGTTAATATAACATAGCATATATAAAAAATAAAGAAATATGCCATCATTCTCAAAACTAAATAGATATTTTTATGTTGTAATCGTATAATAAAGTTTCATTGAATGTTAGTTTGATTATTTTATTTCATTTTAGGTTGGTTGACCTATGACCCAATGCCTTCTTCGGATGATCAGTTTTCCTACAATCTCGAGGTTGTTATACCGAGTGTACAGCAGTCGTATGATGCAAAGGTATTTGTAATGGTGACAAGTGTGGTGACGCAAACATTTTCCAGAGTGGATGGCAATTCCTCATTGTGTGCTATGCCCAAATAACGTATTTCAAGCTAATTATGAATTGTGTACCAATGAGGATTAACCTTCATACATGTACTTAGCCTATTTTTAGCTGCTATGCATGTCAGTCAGTCAATATTTTGATTTCATTGCATTTATGCGTTGTCGGAACCTGTCCACAGGATAGAAATGTTTTATATTGTATGATCTAACTTTGTTTTGTTTTGTGTTCCGTTTTATTAAGTTTTTCATTCAAGTATACTGGTAAGTAACACATAGATATTCAATGATAAGTATCACTATTTGTTTCTTTTTCTGTATCAGATTTGTGTATTTCATTCATCAAATATATATACTCGCGGCTATGGACATTTATGCCATCCTCTTTTGTAATCCTCTACAGATTTTCTACGACTTTAACTACAAACTAGTGCGGTATGACATGGCAAACACGTTAACTGGAACTCCGTATGGCATTGGAAATCCAATGACCTTCATTCATGACTTTAATACAGGTATTGTATTTTCCATTTAGTCAAAAATCATGCATTATTGTTAAGTTTATGTGCGTTTTGATAATAATATATATATCACTGAACAATTTGTTTGGAGTTGGAGATTTGCTGATTGACTATCTAAAGCAATTAAAAAAGGAAATTTACCTTGAATGGTTTATCATAAAAATTATCTGTGTCATATCATAACCTTTATTTATTTTTTGAGTCAAAACATCAGAAATATTCAGTGTCGTTCGTTTTAACTGATACTCTGTTGTCTAGCACTCGTAACAGTTTTTTTTTTAAATTAAAGATTTGGGAACAAATCTTGAAATTATTGTAGGTCTAGATTTGTTAATATACCGTGTTGCTAATTCCTAATACTCCTATATATAGATGCTTGACTGCGAAACATGCCCTGTATATTTAGAATATATCAGATATACTTCATAGGTTTGAGATGTAATACATTATTAACCGCTAACAATATAAAAACTGACAAAAATGCGCAGAATTGTGGATCTAGTAGAATTGCGCCATAGATTTAGAAAGAAATCTTGTTGGATTTAACCGTAATTGGAATTAACCAATCAGAAATTTGCAAATCCGCTATAGATTTTGTATATAAGTCATTTATACATATTTAGTGGTAGATTTAATAGCTGGAACTCAATAACTTTCAGACACTTTAAAAATAGAAGATACGGATATATCATGCAAATTCGCCAACTAATCTGTCTGTTTGTCTCTATGTTGCTTTGTACGCCCTTCAACCTCTCAAAAACGTTCGCCACAAGTTTTCACATTGCGACGGAACTGAATAAACTTCTATACTCAAAATAAGAATACCTGATTGACTTAAACACGAATTCTTGCTGAATCACAAATCATTTTAATTATTGGTGCTGATAACCATTTCTCTACGCAGGTTTAGCATATAACATTGATAGGACTTTGGGTAACTGCACAATCGATGCAATACCTGGGGTCGGGTTTGATTCCTCTCTCAATATGAAAGATTTTAACAATGGAGCATACGTTGTACAGATGAAGAATCCCTTAGACTTTCTCTCGCTAAACAACACATATAAATATGCTGGGGAGGTGAGTATAAGTCAATATTGTTTTGCATTTTATACCATTAAAGACATTTCGTGTTTGTTGATCAGGGGCTTAACGTTACTTCTAGAGATTTCCACCGATATCGTAAAAATGACCAAAGGAAAAGCAACAAGCAATAGGACAAAATGAAAATCAGTGATAGGAACGGGAAATCAAAGTAATAGGGACATTTAATGACGTTGATGTCATAATACAAATTTGTATGTTTATGAAAGTGACAAATAAAGATGTTTAAACCAGTATGACTACTGATTATTGATATTATTCTCATACGTTTGTTTCCATACCTTATCAAAAACAAAAAAAATGACTGACATCGGTATTGTAATGATGCATTTTGTTTTTTATTCAAATATTTGTGGACGTCTATCTTGGTCAAAAAGCTTCGATGTGTGTGTGTGTGTGTGTGTGTGTGTGTGTGAATTGTCAACCATCTGTAATAATTATGTTAATTTTATGTTGCAAATTTATCATATATGCTCTTCCAAAAATGTAAAAAAAAAAATATGCACATTTCATTTTTCAAGTACAATATGTGTCGCAGATTATTGAAATTATTTTCATAAATATATTTCTTGCAGAAAACGATACGTGGAACGTTATGCTCTATATTTGAGACAACCATCAGCAAATATCATATGCCAGGAATTGATGGTCCATTTCAAGCCAGGATACAATTCTATTTCTTAGCGGTATGCATTGACAATCATAAATTACGAATGAGAGAATATTCATTGAAACTCTAGTTAAGTTTGAGAAAAAAATATATGAAACCTTTAGTTGTGATGGTGTTCTAATATTTGAAAAAATAGCTTTATAACCCTTATATGATAATTAGCAGACACGACCAACAGCTCTACAATCGGGACAAATCTCAAGAAATAACGCTGATATAAGCCAACCTTGAAGAAAGAAAAAGACTGGCAAAAACTGAGACATACCGCTAATATGATATTTACAAGACAAAGTCAACCGTCCTACAGGCCAGACAAAACGATATATCTATTGCTTGTCTAATATTCAATAGTACAGACCAACAGCCTTGCATGTAAAGGAGAAAATTAAGATATACTGCTTAATATATATAATATTCAACCGATCAGGCCAACTGTCCTACAGACA
The DNA here is from genome assembly GCA_032359645.1 of Pododesmus macrochisma. NCBI lineage: Eukaryota > Metazoa > Mollusca > Bivalvia > Pectinida > Anomiidae > Pododesmus > Pododesmus macrochisma. Next base: position 9,892 of record JAUMGZ010230716.1, read on the forward strand.
AAAACAAAAAAAATCCGCTAATTCAAAATTACCAACAGAAACCACATATCCATTATGCATGACAAAATACCGCCGAAACAATATTTAAAAGAAAAGGTCAAGTTTCAACCACGCGCGACAAAACAGAAGGCTTATCACTTATAAATAGATCGCCAAAACTAGCCAGACACCACCTGGGATATACCGCTAATATACTTTACAAGAAAAGTATACAAGAACGACAAAACCTATCCCAATACATGCATATAAATACAATTGCAAACTGACACGTGTCACCAATATATATATATATATGTATATATGTATATGATATCTATCACGGAAAAGAGCCAATAGTCTGTGTGAGATATCCTCGCCCCGAATTCCAGGTCTAGCTCCTAAGCAATCGTCATTATTGGAGCTTAAGGGAAAATGTTTAACAGACATATCAACTGTTCGAAAGGCATGACAAAAACGGAGACAATCCGCTGTTTGATTAAATAGCTCAACAGTCCAAAAGTGTGGCACAAAAGACATGCTGCTTAAAACATACATGAGCAAAGAAGCCGTCGTTAAGGCAAGTTAAATTCCTTAACGTTCCATTATCAGTGTTAGACCAACAGTCCAAAACATTGCAAGCAAGATATAACGCTAAAAATGCACCGGCCATAAAGCTGTTTTTAAGGCATGGCAAAACCTAGGCATACTGATAATATATATGGACTAGGCCAACAATCCAAATAGCGTTACAAAAGACATAAGGCTAATAGATGCACGGGTAATTAATCCGTTATTGAGGCATGGTAAAACAGTCCAACAGGCGCTACAAATTGACAAATCGCATATGAATATACAGAAAATGAAGTCGTTGTAAATGACAGGAACCAGGGCATGTTGTATACACCATTAAAGATAGATGGACTAGGCAAACGGTCCTAAAGACACTTCAAAACAATATGCATACACTAGCAGGGCAGCCATCATGAAGGCATGACAAAGGCTTAACTCGCTGCGTATAAAGACAATTAGTAAAGCCGCTGTCACATATCCACTACGGGGCCCGTACGGCGAGTAAAAAGACACATTTTGGTCATTTTCGTACGGCGACCGCAAGGCGCCCGTACGATTTTCACGGGCACCGGGACATTTTTTACTAGCCGTACGGGCGCCGTGGTGCTGAGC
>JAUMGZ010230727.1:0-11052 GCA_032359645.1 Pododesmus macrochisma
TAATACTTAAATTAAAGATGAACTTGTACTAACCATGCCATAATAATACTGAAAGATCAACTATATAATGATCATTGTACATTATAATACTTAAATTAAAGATGAACTTGTAATAACTACCGTACACCATACCGTAATAATATTGATGCTCACTAATGGCGACTTTATTGTTCAGTCTCACTGAAATATCACGCCACTGACACTTTGACATATTATAGAACTGTAAGAACACTATTTTATTATAACACATAATAATACTGAATGACAATTTTTAAGTGGTCACACTATAAAATTACACAGAATGATAAATTGATATGATAATGGTAATAATTCTAATAGATACTATTGAATTGCATAGTCAGCTACTGCTTATTTTACCAGAGCTGTGGTTCAGAGGTAGATCATATTGCTTTGTGTTCCGGTAGGCAGGGTTTCGATCCCTGGTCATATCACACCCAAGACTTTAAAATTAGGTCAACTTCTCCCTGCTAAGAGCTTAGCAAGTATCATGTCAGTGTTGTCTGTGGCATAATATTTCATTGAGACATTACTCTAAAGTCCCTATCAGTGCATACTGTCACAAGCAGACACCATCTTCATATGACTTAGACATGAGTTAAAGGGACGTTAAACAACGAAACAAACAATATAACATAACATGTTTTAATTATTTGGTATTTAATGCAGGTTTTTGGGCTTAATAAAATTTGCCATTTTGTAAATGCTATGAACTTGACATACTTTTCCTCTGTTTATAAATTGTAGATAAAAGGGATGATGAGATAAACAATTTCATTCCAAAGGAAAGGAGTTCATTCAACCCACCGCCATACAGAGATTATCCAGAGCCTATGGGACCATACAGGGATTATCCTGAGCCTATGGGACCATACAGGGATTATCCTGAGCCTATGGGGCCATACAGGGATTATCCTGAGCCTTTGGAGCCATACAGGGATTATCCTGAGCACAGGAGGTCATACAGGAATTATCCTGAGCCCAGAGGGATCCCTGATTTACGTGATGCACTTCCACCACAACGCATGCCATCTTCACGTCGTGACGATGTCAATGACTTCTATAAATATGACAGTTATGGAGAATCAATAGATAATTTTGATGTACCTGATAAACCCATCTTTTCTTCTAAGAATCCAGTACAGATGCTATATGAACACTATCCAGAAGTGAAATTTCAAGTGGTTGATGAAGGAAGTCTAGATAAGAATGAAAGATTCTTTGTGATAGGTGGATATGTTGGAGATGAATGGTTTGACGGAGTAGGTAAAAACAAAAAGATAGCGAAACAAGACTGTGCCAAGAATGCCCTTGCAGCTATTCTCAATATTCATATTGTATCAGGTAAAGAAACTGAACTATGATTATATTTATTATTATTGCACCATGAACATTTAGAAATTCCTTATATAAGATCTTTATGTTGCAGATGTCAGCATGAAAAATTATCCTTTTGACATGGTGTAAAATAAAATTGAGTACAATCTAAACAACTTAAAACCAAGCAGGTCTGCTCTCCTGCTTTTTGAAAGCGGATTTCTAGTAGTTTCATTAGGTCTCCACATGAAATGATAACAGTGTAGTAATACATGAAGTCATGGTAACAATGTAGTAATACATGTAGTCATGGTAACAATGTAGTTATACATGTAGTTATGGTAACAATGTAGTAAAACATGTAGTCATGAAAGTGATTCTATCAGATTTGTGTGTACCAGTACTTTAATCTTTATTTTCTTCTTTAAAACACAGTTCAAAAATATTTTCAACTGTTAACCCTATTTTTCTGTTATTGTATTTGCAGAGGCAGAGCTGGAACTGTATGAAGGTATGTACATGTTAGACCCCATCATGCAGTGTTTCATTTGATGCCATGCTGACACATTTTGGCAATGAAACATGAAGAGAAACTTGTAGTCCGTTACAGTAGTTGTACTCACAGGGACTACAAATTTATATCAAATGTATTAAAAAGTACTACGGTATCACTGCAAAAGTAGCTTGAAAGGACAGGTTATGTTTAATATTCAAATGTAATGCATTGGGTTTGTTTAAACACATACATTGTACATATAAAGGAGGGAAACTCAATTTATTTTAACACATGTATAAGTCACAGGACTACTGTGAAAGGATATAAGATCAAAAGGTTGTTTGGCTTTAAATGATTGTTATTTAACACTGCTGGGGTGAACATGTGCAGTACTACCCTCCCACTCGTCTAGTACCTTGTCCGCTTAATTAGTCATTAGGTTTTCCACAGTATATAACTTTACTGACATGACTGAAGGAATGCATATTGAAAGAAAAAGCAAATTTTAGAATTAACCTATAGAAATCCTGTCCTTCTTCCCTTTTCATCATGTTTAATTTTTCACATTTTAATATCCTCTAAAACCATTAGACTGATTTCAACCAAATTTAATAGGAATCTTCTCTAGGAGAAGGGGGATGAAAATTTGTTCAAATGCTCTGCCTCCAGGGTGCACCACAATGGGGCCAAAACGGCAAAAGTTATGCAACAAATAAAAAAAAACCTCCAATAAACTACAAAAACCTTTTGTTTATGTAGTAACCTTGAGAACTTTAACTAAGTTAGAGGGGTTCCCGGGTATAGTACACTTGTTTCATCTTGTTTGTCTGTAGATGTTTGTTTGTTTTATTGGGGTTTAGCATCATTTTAGGTCATATCGAGACAGTGTCTGCTTGCGACAGTGCGCCCTTATGGCGTCTTTATAGTGCTGTCTCACTGAAATCTCATGCAGCAGACACATTGACAACCAGTCCTTCTCCTACCCATTAATGCTGTGTGTTAAGCAGGGAGCCAGAAGTGCCCAATTTTAACGTCTTGGGATATGGCGCCACCAGGATTCAAACCCGCGATCGTGGATTCTCTTCACCAGTGTACCGACATGGGGCGAACACACTAACCACTCAGCCATCGGCCCCCGCGCCGGTGTTTGTTTGTCTGTAGACGACTCCTTGTCTATGCAGGGCATAACTTCAACACTATTTGACACAAGTTTACCAAAATTGATATGCGCATGCATCATAGCTAACCATAAAGTGAAGTGCCATGTACTAAAATGACATCACTGCTACTGTTTTGATAGAGTTCTTGCCCCTTTTTAGTTCTTTTGGACCATAGGTCCAAGATGGACTTTTCTCATACAAATCCCGTCCGATGTCTGTCGTAAACTTTTGCTTTAAACGACATCTCCTCCGAGACAATTGGGCAGATTTCAACCAAATTTGGCAGAAAGCATCCTTATATTGGGGGAAAAGGAATTCAAGATTGCACAAATAAAGTCCCTGACCCCCGCGGGGACAGGTGGGTGTTGCCAAAAGGGTTAAATCTGACAGTATGCCTTTAAACGACATCTCCTCGGAAACTACTGGGCAGATTTCAACCAGATGGACGTTAAGGCCTAATGGGCCTCTTGTACTTTGGTGCACTCGCATGCACGTACCATAGACTTTTATGTGTAACAGCTTTGGGGAGGGAGTGCTTCAACATCATATCAGTAGAGGTCACTTTGATCTACATTTTCTGCTCTAATGACTTCGGTTCGACTATTTGTTTGTTTTCGTTTCTCAGGAACTGTATGTAAGTCCAACAGACAATGAAAATTTTATACTAATACTTTGGGCTGTCACATCATCTTATCAAAAATAGGTCATTGTGACCTACATTTTCCACTGCATTGACTAAAGTCAACAATAAGAATGATAAGTAAGAGTTTGACCTAGTATTTAGAGTGTACAATTGACTTTATTAATTCTGTACATAATTTTATTACAATAATGTAAATCTGGTTGTAAAATATGTTTATGCATCCAGGTGGACGTTAAAGACCATGGGCTCCATGTTATGTAATTTGGTAACTGTATTTCCTTGACCTTATTGATAAAATAAAATATCTGTCTATATATAATGTATTTATATATTACAGAGGGCTCCAACACAATCAAACGTCCACACAGTTTGGGTGGAGGACCTCCAGAAAAAAGGATGCGAGCTGAATGGAGGAATGCTCTAACCGACTTGTATGAAATCCGACCATATCTGGAATTCTTCTTTATCTCTAAGAGGGGTCCATACCTGATGCCCATGTTCACAATGGGTGTAGAAATGGACGGTGCAATATATGAAGGAACAGATTTAACTAAGCGTGACGCTAAAATTATTTGTGCAGAAAAATGTCTGCAAGCCCTCAAGAGCTATAAACGTAAAAACAAGAAGAGGGGAGAGGAGGAGCAGGAAGAAGATAAAGAGGCCAAGACTGAGAAAGGTAAAGATGCTGATAAAGATTCAAATGAGGAGAAAACTAAAAAGAATGAAAATGAAGCAAGTGACAAGGAATCGAGTGGTGACGATATGGATATTGAGTCACAGGACAATGAAGACAAGCAGCAGACACCGGTGTCACCTCCTAAAAAGTTAATTCCAGAACCAGATGAAGACACTGGTGATTTAGGGTATGACATTGTGTTACCATGGGGACAAGGAATGGATGCCAAGAAATCAGAGCCAGAGGTAGTCAAACCAGAGGTAGTCAAACCAGAAACTACCTCTCGCTGGGACGCCAAGAAACCTTTATCTTCTACAGCAACACCATCCTCAGGGAACACAACAGAAGGAAACACTACCAGCTGAAAGAGTTTATATAATTATGTAAATGAATATTAGGAAATGTTTGTAAAGATTTTTTTTTATTGATTTTATTCCATTGTCAATATTTTTTTTATTTGAGATTCCTGGTAATGAAGAATGTAGTACTACATAGTTTTAAGTCCTTGTGATAATTTAAAGTATTGTATTTATAGAATTACTTTGATTGGTTAGATATGTGGATTGTAATACCCAGCAACAAATTTAAAAGACAGAAAAACAAAATGTATAATATAACTTCACATGATAGACATCTAACACTTTCAAAAATACACTTCACGATGTAATTAACGTACCTAGTTATTATTCCTAGGAATACATGAAATGGCTCCTAACAAGTGTCTAGATTTGTCTACAATAGCATCATAGAAAATGACCACCTGCTGCACAGAATTCAGAATTATTAATATTGGTTTGCCTTCTTCCATCAGAAGTATATAACAACTGTTTATCAATTGTCAACATTAGTTCTAGCCTACCTGATAAAAGCAATGATATATTTATCGTTAGTTCTAAAATGTATCAGGTCAGCTATTAATTAAAATTTGCCTTTAATGGTTTACTTGTAAGTTGGGGTAATCTTGGTGAATTGATGTTAAAGGAATGAGATCCTTACCAGGTGTAACTGTACATTGAATTAATAATGTACCAAATAGAGGAGTAATTGTACATTGAATTACTAATGTAGTGTAATAGTATTCCCTCCAATAGTACTATATTAATGCAATAGCAAAGAGGCAATCCCATAACAATCGCAATAAACAGACTATTGTCATACTTTCAATTGTCATCCTTTCAATAGTTCAAATTTCAACTGAAAACCTAAAATCATGTTTGTTTTAGCCTCAACATTTAACAAAAAACCACTTTCATGAATATGTTCTAAGGCTTGCTCTTGAATCTATATCATACTGATGACTTCAAAATATCAAACTAAGACTTAGATCGAACAAAACTAATCAGAATGTAATACTGATGACTTCAAAATATCAAACTAAGACTTAGATTGAACATAACTAATCAGAATGTAATACTGATGACTTCAAAATATCAAACTAAGACTTTGATTGAACATAACTAATCAGAATGTAATACTGATGACTTCAAAATATCAAACTAAGACTTTGATCAAACAAAACTATCAGAATGTAATACTGATGACTTCAAAATTTGATTACTTTAGACATGTTTGGAACATTATTATAGGATTTTAATATAAGATACCAAAAACTTTAACAATACTATTGCAATAGTGACCTGCATAGTACTAGTATTGCAATACCACTATTCTCTCAAGAGCACCAGTATTGCAATAGTAAAATATTGTCCCAATCGTCGGAAATAAGTAGTGAATCTTGTGTTAATGCCATGTGGCTGAGATTGAACTAATGGTGTCGCAACAAACAGAAGAGATACAGTAAGTTATTTATATTCTGTGGATAAATAGTAATTATTTGTAAATCCTATACTGGTAACTCTGAAAATGAATACATTGTATGTTGTGTAATGGAATTGATGTTTTAAGGTATTTTGTAATCAGTACATGTAATTGAAAGCCTTCATTTGTTATGTTTATAGAGATTATACCTTAATATGGAGATGTTTTATTATAAAGCTTTAAAGTGCGTTTAAAAGGGTTCTGATGTTAGAAGAATTTTTATTAATTCAGAGATATATTTTTTGTTGTTTATCTGTTTAAGTGTGGTATTTATTTTTTTGATATACATGTCAATGTGTGTATTGTGAAACGTAGTTGCCACATAGTTTACAATTTTGTATAACATTTGTACAAGTACACATATATGTATGAATGAGTACAAACTATGTTTTATACAAATATGTATTGTTTTGACATGTATCATAAGGACATTGATGGTTTTGGATATATTTAAGATGTTCTGTAGACCTGTTGGTATAATTTGATGTGATTTAGAGTTATTAATGATGACTATAATTATAGTTGAAAGATTTTTCTTGCATCATATTTGACCTAATTATTTTTTCTTCAGTTTTAATCACTTGAAATTAAATATCACAAATAAAAAATTTACATGATAACTAACACTACATTGTTTTCATTTTACAATCATTTGTCTAAAATTTCATCAAATACGATCTTTAACTCATTTGAATAATAATGAAACCAAGTTTGCAGTTCTCGTTTTTCTGATAGTTTTTCATGTACTTTTATTAACACAGTTTGTATAAGGTGATCATTTATAATCAGAATATAATAGGTAGAAATTGAGCATTTAACCAGTTGATGAAATCAACCTATACATATAAACACAGACTCTTTATACTGAGTATAAGTCTGCTGATGTTGAAGGTTATTTATAGAATATTGCAGTACTTGATTGTGAATTATAAGTTATGTTATGTCTCACACTAGCCTTTTAGGTTTCATATTGGAGAAGGGCATCTATGTTATCTTAATGTTAGTGCAAGAATTGTTCAATGAGAATTCTATCTGTTCTTATTTTGGCATGTAACAGTGAATACACCCCTCCCATACAGTTAATTTTGAAACAGTCCAAAGTGAATTTCTGGGAATTATGTTACTTTGTTGAATTGTGAACTATACACGAATATACACTTGGTTCACATATAGTTTGTGTGATTCAGAAGTTTCAAACAAATATTAATGTTTGACCTGTATCACCCACCTTTTCTGTTATACATCATCTGGTATGGTGGTCTGGCAGCATGAAGTGATGGATGTGTAAAAATAATCTATAAACATATTTGATGTCGCTTGTTAATTGAATTTACTAGATATTTAGGAGTTTACTAAGTATTTAGTGTTATCTAAAAACGTCAGATTTCATTTTATAGCTTATTTCAGTTATTAAAATGATTTGTGGCAAATCGTACACAAGATTAACGCATACAGTTCATTCATTTATGTACCATTATTTTCCTCCAACATTTTTCATATTTTCTAAAGAAAATTCATTCAATGAACCATATAAAACTCTTCTTTGGTAGCATGATTGTAACGTAATTTTATAATGAATAAAGAGTCACTGAAATCTGAATTGTTTAATTTATTAGTAAGGGTTTAAAACAGTTTATCATTTTCTTCAAAACGAATTATTTTGTCTCCTCTTCGAATGAATACAAAAATGCAATCTGAATTGTGCCTCCAATAAGTATGATATTTATAAGAGGAAGGAGCCAAAACTCTGTTTGAGGCAACCCGTCTCGAACCCTAGATCTTGCTTGAAGCTGCTGTCATTAACAAAATCAAGAGAATAATTAATTTTGAAATAGACAAGACTTCAGCAAATCAAGGCTACAGAGCCAAAGGGGAAACGGTGACAAAAAATTAACGATGGTTATGATGTACAAAAACGTTAACCATACCCAGTATACAAAACTGTCTTGCCAAAATTTAAAATCTGCGTGCAATCAAAACATAAATTCTTAAACATATTCCTCTGGACACGTGTTTCGAACAACCCAGTTCTCATCGAATGAAGGGAGACATACTTTTTACCCCAGGTTTTTCTTCTTCCAAAATTTCTTGTCCAGGCTTTAATCGTTAAAGATATCTTGATGAAAATTGCAGTATACCTGCATCACCTACAGAAGATGTACAGGGTACTGTAATAAGGGCACTGTGACCTTGACCTCAAGGTCAAATAAGTGCAAACTTTTCAATTACATCATGTCTGTGCCGTAAAACCATCAAATATGCATATTGCCCAATAAGGGTAGTCATGTTTTTGTTCACAAAAGCAAACTCTGTGCCTTACTGTTGGCAATCCTGGTTGTGGCCCTGTTCGACATACGGAGCTCTACGTAGTTAAATATTAAGTTACTAACATCAATGAACTGTTCTGTCCATATGATCTTTGATCGAATTTAAATGTCATCCTCTGTACTCATCGGTCATGAACACAGTGTTGACAAGAGAGGTCAGAAAACTGAGTCATCAGTGTAGGTAATGAACCATAAATATCAAGATGCCAATAAGTTCTGTCGGCTTAATAAATGATACACTAGTGAACCAAAAATACAAAGGAGCCAGTAAGTTATTTTTTCAGTTTGATATATTAGTGGTTTTTGTTTTATTGGGATTTATTGTCCTTTTCAATATTTCTAGGTCATATGGAATCTTGGTGTCTGCTTGTGACAGTGGGCAGTGATGGCAACTTTATTGGGCTGTCTCAATGAAATACCACACCACAGACACATTGACATGATACTTCACTTTGTCACATAATCCTGAAACATAGCCAACCAGTCTTTCTCCTATCCAGAATGTGTAGTGCTTAGCCAGGAGGGAAAAGTTTACCTAATTTTAACATCTTTGGTGTGGCACAGTCTGAGATTGAACCCATGACCATTACTCCTATAACACAAGTGGACACTTGTTGGCGCCTGTCAACAGTATCTTGCCGTGATAAACCTCTGACATTGTTGGAGTACCATGCCATCTTACCATGCCATCTACACATGAAATAAACACTCTCTCACCTAGGTACCAAGAAACCAGTTAGTTCTGTCAGCTTTACTATTCGTTTGTTGACCATAGGCATCAAGAAATCAGTGAGTTGTGCATGTCGGCTTGATTATTCGTTAGATGACCATAGGCATCAAGAAATCAGTGAGTTGTGTATGTCAGCTTGATTATTCGTTAGATGACCATAGGCATCAAGAAATCAGTGAGTTGTGTATGTCGGCTTGATTATACGTTAGTTGACCATAGGCACCAAGAGATCAGTGAGTTGTGTATGTCAGCTTGTGAGGACGCATTTGTGAGCCATAGATATACAGAAGGTAGTAAATATAGTTCTGTCAATTGGTGACACATAAGTGGACCATAGATATCCTGAAACCAGTAGGTTATTTCTGTCAGCTTGATTATACATTACTTGACCATAGGCATCAAGAACTTGCATCGTCTTTTCAAGATGGCTGCCTTGACCTCTGGTGTATTCGACTTCTTCTTTAAGAACGGCTGCATCAATTGACTTCAAACCTGGTACAAATGTTTCTAATGTGGTCCCAACTAAGTGTTGTTACATTTCGTGCTAATCCAAAAATTCAAAATGGCCACCATAGCTTCTGATTTGCTGAAACATGTTTGCCCTTTTTTAAAGGATTGTTTCACCAATTGATTTTAAACTGGGTACAAATTTTCCTTATGATCTTCCAACTAAGTGTTGTTACCTAAAATCCAAGATGGTTGCCTTGGCATCTGATTGGCTTCTTCTTAAAATCGGCTGTACCAATTGACTTCAAATTTTTGTGCAAAGTTTGTTTTCTAATAAGGTCCCAACTAAGTGTTGTTACTTTTCATGCCGATCCAAGAATCCAAGATGGTTGCTCTGGCACCTGATTTACAGCTCCCCTAGCCTACGATTGGCTAAGACATGTTTGACTTGCTCTCAAAGACGACTGCACCAATTGACTTCAAACTCATAGTCAGCTACTAGCACGATACCCCTCCTGTCACTTTCACTTTTTGGGCTGGAAATTCTAGGCAAGCTACTCCTTCCAAGAACTGCCTCGCCACCCAGTCTCTCTGTAAAGTTCCCGAAGCTCCGCTGGTATTTGGACTTCTTTTCTTCGTGTGCCTCATCACAACCATCTTTTCATAGGACGGGTCAGCTCGATCATAGTGACCTTTTTGTCCTAATGCGAATAAAGAGTTATACGGGACCTAAGTTTTTTCCGCGAGTTCTACCCTCTTGATGGTACCCCATTCATTTGCTCCTTTTGCTGGTTGATATTGTCTTGCCCATCTCCCCTGCCTTAACAGACAGAATGATTAAAGCCTCTTAAAAGTGTTTCTCTCTTAATGTATTGAAGTCTGTGCCATTTTCCTTCTGCAGTTTTTCACTTAAATGAATATACATGTAGAAGGTTATGTTTAGCTCTCGTATACTTTAATGCAAGCGCACTTTTTATTAGTGTAAGGTAGTGTAACGTGTCGAGCGGACGAGGCTGAACACCATCCCATCGCTGCCACCAATTTTGTAACGTGTCGAGCCTATTTAACTAAGACCATTTGAGTCCAAGCGGGAGACTATATCCCACCGCTGCCACCAATTTTGTAACGTGTCGAGCGGACGAGGCTGAACACCATTTTATCCGCCGTCATCAACATAGTAACATGGGGACCTGAAGCTCCCTGCTAGCTTGGTCTCAAACCACTGTGGGTCCGTACTGATAAATACAGGATTCGAGATGTCAAACAATACAGAGACACAATTGACCACACGCATGTTGTCAACAAAACCACGTATAACGTTAACAAGTCTCAAACGCAAAGAAATGATATGCTTTGGACGAAACAACATACAGCGAGACTTGTACACAAAGACATGGGCACGGACTTAGAACCGTCAGTC
>JAUMGZ010230738.1:0-11051 GCA_032359645.1 Pododesmus macrochisma
TGTGTGTGTGTGTGTGTGTGTGCGTGCGTGCGTGCGTGCGTGCGTGCGTGCGTGCGTGCGTGCGTGCGTGCGAACGTGCGTGCTTCATTGCTGTTGACGTTGTTAAATATTAAGCATCTATTCTTAAAGGATCTTACAAATTGGACTCACATAGTTTTTGTGATACGTCGGAAGGCACACAAAAATAAGATCTTTAAATCCAACATACAGCTTTATTTCAATAAATCCAACGGAGCAGTCGCTGTCAAATTTGGCAAATCATACCTTAGAATTTGAAAAAATGTTAAAGCCTTAAATTCATATGATTTTGAATTTGTATGAAAGAGGAGACGTTTGGCATGAAAACACCCTTTACTAGTTTAGTCGGTTATAGTTTGGTACTGATCGCAGGCATACTAGCGCTTGAAGTTGTGTTACGTTAACATAGTAACCCATCATCACGTAAGCGTAACCTCACTATATATTAAACTATGTGATATCTGTGCAGTAGGTAAACATTTAATAACTAAGTATATATATATATATATAAATGTAATAAATCATCTTAGAGGTTTGTCTATCTAGACGCTACTAATCCAGTCTCTATACACAGGGAGTATTATCACATTTATATATACTCGCCACGGTGTAGAATATAAAACTCTCCACATCTTCCCTTTTAATTCACTCAAACCGCAATAAATTACTGCATTTAATCTCGGCTGACACCGGTTGATTGAAGGCAGCGTAAAGATAGGTCTGTGGTAGACTTGGTATCATGTGTTTAGAGGGACAGTAATGGAACCACTATAGCAAAGAATTTAAAATCAATCTGTTAAACGGTCCGTCTAAAACCAATGGCATTGACATCGGGACGACATTTGGCATACAACTAATATTTCTTATCAAGCATAGTAAGGATGGTGAATACTGGAACTTCACTAGCGGATACAGAGGTGCATCTCCCCTTATTTCCAATTGTATATTAAAAAATCACCATATTTCTACTAAAAAACTTGAGTGCCCGTTCAGATTTTATGCTGCGCTATCTAAGTCTGCCCCCTTTTAACTTCATAATTTTGAAGAAAAAAAATATTAAATAACTTATGCTTTTATCAGAAAGGCAAGCTGTGGTACTCAGTAATGTTAGAGAATATTTCTAATCGCCATGCAAATAAAGAACGACGAACATACACTATTTATTAACTTAAAAACAAGCCGACAAAACGTAGTAAAAGTCTTAAATAATGATGTTCAATGGTATACAATGCAAAAGGCTAGGCGATCTCTATACTATTGTTGCGTTACAATGTTAAAGCAGGTATCACACAACGTGGACGTCACAATGCAAAAATCAACCACACAGTACAGTAATCAGTGAATATATTGGTAAAAAACCCAACTTTCTACCATATGTGAAATACAACGTGGATAGTTTTTTCACCAAGAAACCATATGCTTTTATTAATCAAACCTTTTCAATTTTTGAAATATTTCAAATTGAAATCTATATATCTTAATTTCACGGAAGGAAATGGATAAACTTAGAGTTCGGTCGTTATTATGAGGATTAAACAAACTATCGGTAGAGAAAAAAGCAGTCGGTTGATTATATTCTTGCTTATTTTAGCGGTCAAAGATGTTCTTCTCATAGCAAAACCTTCTATTGGAAAGCAGACACACGACGTACTTGACCGAGTTGTGTTACAACAACATCTGGTTTCTACGTCTGTATTGATTTCAATATATGTCAAGAATCGCTGTATGTATGTGTTTCTATAGAACATACTGTAAAAACATACTTGTTTTAGCGGTAGTTATATTTTAGCACTTTTAGCGTTAGGTGCAGCGCTAAAACTTCAAAAACATACCTGAAGTAGCTTAATAATAACGTGCACTCTGGGATTCACTGTCATTTAAGACCATTATACTATTCTCTTTTTATGGAATACGCCTAGACAAATGAGATCCTGTTTCTATGAAATACATACAAACGGCATAAGATCTTGTTTCTATAGAATACACACAGACAGCCTTATACCCTGTTTCTATGAAATATATACAAACGGCCTTAGATCTTGTTTCTATGGAATACATACAAACGGCATAAGATTTTGTTTCTATAGAATACACACAGACAGCGTAAGATCATGTTTCTATGGAATACACACAAACGGCCTTAGATCTTGTTACTATAAAATACACACAGACAGCCTTAGATCTTGTTTCTATGGAATACATACAAACGGCATTAGCTTTTGTTTCTATGGAATACTCACAAACGACCTTATATCTTGTTACTATGAAATACATTGAAACGGCTTTAGATCTTGTTACTATGAAATACAGACAGACAGCATTAGATCTTGTTACTGTGGAATACATACAAACGGCCTTAGATCCTGTTAATATGGAATACATGCAACCGGCATTAGATTTTGTTTCTATGGAAACATACAAACGGCATTAGATCCTGTTTCTATGGAATACATACAAGCGGCATTAGATTTTGTTTCTATGGAATACATACAAACGGCCTTAGATCTGGTTACTATGGAATAGATACAACCGGCCTTAGATGTTGTTACTATGGAGTACATACAAATGGCCTTAGATCATGTTACTATGGAATAGAATCAACCGGCCTTAGATAATGTTACTATGAAATACATACAAAAGGCCTTAGATTTTGTTGCTATGGAATACCATACAGGTGATCTTGTATTACGTACAAACGCCTTATATCCCAGTGATACTTACAAAGTATGTATCTGATTCGAAAGTTCAATAAAACCAAGCTTCGTGGGCTGGAGACGCAGGATCGATATCCGGCCGGAACAAAAACCCAAGACGTTAAAAGTAGTTCTTACTCATCATTAAGCACGCATCAATCTAGGTAGGGTCAGGACTGGTTGGACCGGTGTCAGGTTAAGGTAACCGATTTAAGTATCATGATTAATTTGTCCGCGGCGTGATATTTCAGTGAGACAACACTATAAAGTCGTCATCAGTGTGTGCACTGTCTCAAACAGACAACATCTCGATATGAACTTAACATGAGTTAAAAAGGACGTTAAACCTCAATCAAACAAACAAACAAACAAACAAACTAACGGGAGTCCCGCGTGTGTCCAGTGTGGCCCCTCACCCTATATCCGATAAAACAAGAAAAGGTTGATGTCAGATGCTTGTTTGCGAGACCCTGACATTATAACAATCTGACTTCATCTACCCTTGTCAGTAATGTAAAACGATAGTGCAAAGGTTTTTTTCTCTCTCAAAAAGCTTTCCATTCTAACAATCTCGACACATCTAAAATGTTTTATAACGCTAAGGGTACATCGTTGTTAATAAATTCCCCTGATATAGTATCAACATGCAAATCTAATACATGTTTACTTTTTACTAATTTTGCTTTTAACTTCTTTTGCATTCGGCAAGTCAGCTGTCATTTACGCACCTATTCATGATAGGAATATTGTTAATAAACATACCGACGTATCTCCAGTATTCCTGGTATGTTTAGATAAACACGGTTAAGATAGACACAGCTTATTTCACATTGAGTTCATGCTTAATATACACTAACACGCAAGCTTATCGCATTATCACTTTGGGTGTGAAGACACGTTTCTATAAATAAACCTGAACATTTATTTTTGGAAATTTGTTTTAATGTGCCTCGTAAATTTAACTAAAGGATACAAAAGTGATATTTTAATCAAAAGGTTAAAACATTTAATGATTTACACAATTTAACTGGATTACTTGGTGTTATGAATGAATAGTACGTTCCTCATCAAAGCTTAAACTGAACGGAAATTTGTACGGGCGGGGTGCATCATATGGCACTGTCCTTGCACGCGTTGTCTGATAACCTATTAATTGATGGATGAATGTCATTCATATAAGCGTGTATAATGACAGTTATATACGCGAACATTTAGATATATATATATATATAAAAGAAAGAAAGAAAACTATACAATATACAATATACGTGTATGAGCAACATATGGCTGCCAAATGCGCCGATGACATCAAGTACCACCATAATATATATATATAAGGACACACTGTTATAATAAAAGCCCTCTTTAGATATATATCTCATTAGATTTTCACCCTTTCCCTTTGGGTCTATTTCGTTTTCTCCTTAGTTTCTTTCTTTACTTTTGTTCTTCATTGTCTGTTCAACTTTAACAACAATATGACATTTCTTCTTTTTAACATATTCGTCAATCAGTGCGTATGAATTCGCTTAACACCACAACAGTAACATATACCGGAGTAACAAAGAGCAAATGTACGGTAAAACTAAAAGTACAAGCTGCAGTTCACCAATGGAAGTCCAAGGGTGCCAAATCCTGATAATATTGATGTCCTACTTTAGATCAAGATACAGCATCTGCTTCATAGATTACGTCTTGACTTAATTGTTTAAAGCATTCTTTTATAGGCATATGCTCGCAGGTTTAGTCTTATTTTCAACGTGTATTATGTTTTGTTTTTTGCACAATGTTACCTACTCTTTGTTTTATTTAAAAGGGCGATGCTATCTCAAATTTAGGTATACCATTGCGGACAAATATCAAAATAAAAATAAGAATGGGACCCGAGGTCAAAGGTCAGGGCACATTTATTAAATATAAAATAAAAATGTCTTTCCTATGTATAGGATGAAACTAAATGCTTTTACTTTCCTTTAGTGTTTGCTTTATCTCGTTGACCTTTCTTCAGTTATGTCAAGAGATAATCAATAAATTTACTACAATTTATATTTCACTCTTATTTTTTGTACAATTAACATGTAAAGAATGTTTAATTGAATTGAAGTCTCAATGTCCCCGCTCTTGACTGCCTAACCAGATAATGCTTTCTTGAAAACCATTTTACTTTCAACTGAATTAAATTGAAGTCCCAACTTCAATGCACTTTTAAAACTTATCACGCGCCATTGTTTCTTGATAGTACATTTGTAGTGCATTATAGTATTTTTCATGTATTTTCAAATTACTATTATTTAGACAAAAAACATTGCCTATATTTATTTATCTTCTGTTTGATTTGACAATTATCCAACAGAGATATCAGACGATCATTGGTGCATTTCCGTAACCAAAGCTACTAGCCATAATACTAACATTTTCACGATCGAGTTGGCAACCAATCCATTTAACAAAACATCGATTTTGCATATGACCTAGTTATCCTTAGCAACAGCCAATCAGACGCAATGACTGATAAATATAATAGACATTGTCTTCGTACCTTAATGACATTTCTAGTGCTATATTCCTGCTATGCGTATTGCTCATATTGTTAAAAATGCCCTTCGCGACACCGTTATTAATTGTTTTGTCGTCTGCAGTCTGTGGCACATTAATAAGAGTCAATGGGAATTCTAAGTTAACTAACCGGAAGTGAGCACACTAAATGCTTCTTTTTGTCTATAAACAACACGTAAATACAAATCTCTTCACATTATATATTGGTCACCACATCGAGTTGGTTCTTATCTTTTGGTCAGGTAAGATTT
This sequence comes from Pododesmus macrochisma, assembly GCA_032359645.1. Lineage (NCBI taxonomy): Eukaryota > Metazoa > Mollusca > Bivalvia > Pectinida > Anomiidae > Pododesmus > Pododesmus macrochisma. The sequence continues at coordinate 5,519 of JAUMGZ010230738.1, forward strand.
TCACGAAAATTACAGTTGGATTTAGATGTGTGATATTGTAGTTTGCATTTGTTTTTCATTTGTTCTTTTAATTGGAATCGTTATGTTATGGAAATCCATGGTTCTCCTTTTGGTGTGATCTAAAGATGAATTCTTGTGTATTTGCTATTGTCATGTAAAGGATAAGGGAACAATAACACTATTTTAGAATTAGAATTACTACATTATTAACTAAATTAGTGGTTTAATATAAATAGAATTCTCTAGTCAGAAGCAAAATAGTTCTACACATGTAAACATTTGAATAATCATGAGCAATATTTGATTAAGGCACATCTAGATTCAAATTATCCAATATCACTCACAGCTGGGAGTTGTTATATGGCTTACCAAGGCTAGAAGGATATTGACACAGAAAGGGGGACAATACTGCATTGTGTCCAACTCGTTATCTTTTAAAGAAGCGATTCTCAATAACATGAGCGGAGGTCAGGCGTATAATTGATTATTTCTTGAGCTAGTTTAAAGTAAACATTTGAATAGTTATTTGAAAATCCTTCATTGATGGTGTATTGGCATCAAAAGTGTTAACTTAAATTGAAGTACCCTACTTGACCGCGAAGGACACTTTTAAGTTGCAATAAACATTACCCCAGCTATGAGTAGAACGGATGTGTGAATGAATTTATTGCATAAATTAAGCTGTCACAATTATAATGCTTCTTATAGTTCATCTGTGAAAGTTACCTGCTGTTCTTGTTTTGCTCGGTTTCTAGAATTAAGGGCATCTGAATCTTACCTTAACGGTATACATTTCTTATATTATTTTCAATAAAGAAACCGGACGACGGAGAGAGCGATTCGGGAACTGGTGGAACGAGCGGGGAAGAAACAAATTCAGACCCAGAAATGGAAAATAATGACTGTAGTGTAGAACTCAAAGCAGTGACTGTAAAAGACCAATCAAAAGAAAGCATTCAAAACGGAAAGGACCCTCCGAAAGACAGCAAGGATCCAGAAAAGAATTCCCTTATTTCTGAAAAACAGGAGGATGAAATTGTTCCGGAAAGAGACTTTAGCGAGGGAGATGAAATAAGAATGCCACACGAGAATTGGGGAAAGAAAGCTGATTTTCTGTTGGCTGTTATTGGGTATTCCGTAGACCTCTCCAATGTTTGGAGGTTTCCTTATTTGGCTTATAAAAATGGCGGCGGTAAGTTTATACTTAAACGTAGCTTTACCTTAATTTTTAACTCGAATCTCTATTTCATTATATATCATGGAACATAACTGTCCTTTCAATAATAAAAAGGTTCACTAAAAATAAAGATACATTTAGATAAGGACTGTTTAAACCTGAGTATGATATTTGTTTCCACCAAATTTCCCCCTCGTTCTACTTAAGCTAACCCGAAATATCACCCTCACCTTCGTTCTAGAATATACTCGTTAAGTAATGATATGAACAGTGTTAACAAATAAGAGACATTTTATTTACATTTAGTTTAATAGATTTCTTACATGTCGTGAATTCTATAGCACTTTGTGTTTAAAGTGCTAGTGAGTAGGATGTGTAACTTAAAAACACGATGGAAACTTTAAAAAACCCCAATTCCTTGCTCTTCACTTTTGAAAACATTTCTGAACCTCTGGTACAAGTCTTATTGTTATCTAGTGCCATACCTCTGTATGCATGATTTATTATTAGCTCGAATAAATTAAATGAAAACATTTAATATTTAGAAGTTATACCACAAGCATAAGAACAGTCAGTCTGTGATAATACAAACGTAGACAAATGAATACAATTAGACTTCCCAGACCATATTATAGTATCTTTTTTGCTTTACCATTTTCCTATTCCCTTTCTCTTGCGTTTCGTGTCCATTCCCAAGACGATTCGCTCATATGTAGCTAAATGACTGAAATATCGTTAAATCAACTCAGTCCAAAATAAAACAATCAATCAAACCAACAACATTCTTCATCTAACCATCGTCCATATTTAATTTCTCTGTTCATATTTTAACGGTGCCGTCTTCACCACAGACTCATTTTGGTGTTTTTGATTTTGTTTTGCCTTTATCTTTGTATCTAAATAACAATTTTTTTCTTGTTGTACAGGTGCCTTCATCATTCCATACTTTACCGTGTTAATTCTTGGAGCAGTTCCAGTGTTTCTGATGGAGTTGGCCATGGGACAGTTCACACAGGAGGGTCCCATCATGGTGTGGAAGCTTTCCCCCATCTTTAAGGGTTTGTAGATACTACTGTTGTAATATTTGTATTATTATCAGTAATCTAATGCACCGAGGGTTAATACATATTTACACAAAATTCCGTTTGTATTATGCTTAGAATGCAACTGTATATAAATATTGAGGGATATTGCAATTTATGGTTTGTCAAAGGTGACCTTGGGATTTCCCTGGATGATTGGAATCGTACCGTCAGCTGTATCTTAGGTATTATTGTCTAGATAAGATGTGTACCCCGCCGAGTCAATATATATTGCATCGTTTATAGAACATGTTTATAAAGCTATCTCGTTGTAACTATAAACAAAACTGACCCGCGAGACTAAACCATTGATGTTTTAATGTAATCTTGGCTAACACGGCAAGTCTTATTAACTAATATTAGATATATTGAGTATTAAAGATGACAGAACATATTTTTGAACTTATTGCACTGTATATAAGGCAGCTGTTTTAAAATATAAAATTCAGGTTACTTGGAACATTGCTTTTATTTTAAATCCATTTTTAACGTTCGGCAAGGTATATAATTAACATACCTTTAGATACACGGTTTAACGCTTAATACTTAATACGTGCATGGAACACATTTCACTGAATTATGCAGTACAGAATGCTCAACTGCAGTTGATTTCTCGCGATACAGCGAATTTTAAATTCGCCCACATTAAACATATAGGATCAATCCTTCTTAAAACTTTGTACGTTTATATTGTTGAAAACAGAAACTTAACTGGAATAAATTGTCTTACGTTTTAAAATCAATTTGATGTTTTTAAGCATTAGTTTTCTGATATCAACAGTTTAAAATTGTCCATTACATATGGAAAGTGCTTTAACTTTGACATAGTCTAGCACAAAAATCCTACACGGCATTTTGGTACCTTCAACCTAATTGTAGCTCTGATAAGAAAAGACCAGTTGCTTTATTTTTGTTTTAATAACTGCATACTTTTGATAAAACCTGTGCTTGGATTGAATTCGAGTTAGAACAGTATTTTGTACAAACGACAATGCTCTACTACATGCAACCATTTAGTATCTTGTATTCATTGTATAATGCTCTGCTGTATGCAACTATTCGGTATCTTGTATTCATTGTATAATGCTTACTGTATGCAACCATTCATTATCTTGTATTCATTGTATAATGCTCTACTGTATTTAACCATTCAGTATATTGTATTCATTGTATCACTTACGGGTGACACGTAAACAAGCAGGAAACGTTTACTAAATCGCGAGCACCTGGTAACTATTAGTTCTTGAGATAGAAGTTCGTGATGTTTCCTTTATAAGTAATATATATATTGTTCTTGTTTTCTGAGTGCGTCCCACGTTTTCCTTTTATTTACCCATGCCTGTGGACTTAAGGCTGGGTTTTTTCGTATTTACTACTTTACAAGATGTCTTTGACTTATAACCTTTTGTTTCATGCTAGTTTAAGGACGTTGCTCCTCCAAACCATACCACTGTGAGGAGTGTACATTGTTAAAACCGTTACGTGGGATGGAATAACACACTTCTGAAGGGGTGAATAAATCTTTTTTTTCTGTGGTTACCTGAGCAATGATCAAACATTGTGATCGAGCGCCGTTCATACACCAAAATAAACAAACGCAGAAACCATTCACAGTTAAAGTTATGCCAACTGCACGTATCGCTATTACGAGCAAGCAATGTGCGTGATTTATTTAAGAACTGCTGAGTTCCTTTGTGTCTAGGATAGACAGATATAGTGTGGAAAGGTTAATTTGGTCCACAAAAACGTTGTTTGTTGCGAACATAAACGATATACAGGTTAAAGTACGCTAAAGTACGTAACCGTACGTGTGTAAAGCAGTGCTTTCCCGGTAATGTTTTGCGTTGTAGCAAAGGTTACATTAAGTAAAACTATATGCGTAATGTTTTGCGTTGTAACAAAGTTTTCATTAAGTAGAACTATGCGTAAATCATGAAATTGATATTTTTAATTGTTATACTTGATGTACTATGTTGCTAAGTATTCATTTGTTAATGTTACATAGCGGGACGCTTAATGTTCATCATTTTCAATAGATATATATATTTATAAGCGTGACAGCCACAACTACATGCTGAAAATATTAGACATCGAGATGTAACATAGAACAATAGTCTTGTGGATAGAAAGATTAGTAACTTGTAACAACTTTGTAACAAACTTTTAATGTTTCACTGTCCGAAATTGCCCAAAAGGTAGATAAAGTAAGTAATTCTAGGTGTAAAGTTTATTGAAGTAACAACAGACATAACTGAAGTAGGTATAGTATGACTTCATATAAGTTTATAATTAATTACACACTAACTTCTATATTTTTGAGGTATTTATATATAAAGGTTCCAAATAAAAGTAACACGTCCAAAAGTAAAGGGTTCAAAACCAGAAAAAACCACAAAGAGTAGCAAGTCATTCTAAAACATAAAGTTTTATCATACAGTCTCGCTTCCTATCATTCACACATCCAATCAAAACAGTTTAATCACAACTGACTTTCACTTAGCTCCGCCCTTTTTAAGTTACAAGCATGTACTGATTTCAATATAAACATACTTTAAATAAAGGTACTTGAAAAAATTATTCTTAACAACCATTTTCAACGTTAGGACTAAGCACTAGGGTTCATTGATATGTTGAACTTTGATTGAAAAGACAGTAACCTTTATTGAAACTATGTTTATATTTAAATCTGTATACAAAAATGAGAAGACGCTAAATTCAAAATTACTCAGTGCTAATTTACATCTGCAAACTCACGAACTGAGACAGACCACCCGTAAAATAATAATTAAAAGGGGCGAAAAACAAACCACCTGTCATTCGACACTCAAGATAAATGAATTTAGAAGCGGGGCATTACGTGCCTTGGTCTTTGAAAAAAACGCCTACTACTTTGAAAATTGTTCAGCCCTTTATGTAGCTGTACTAACAAACAAAATGAAGGTTGCGCGACTTATGAGAAGTTGATAGGTTACGTCCGTCACATCGTCTGGTTGCTAAGGTTTTGTCCGTCACTTCGTCTGGTTGCTAAGGTTATGTCCGTCACTTCATCGGGTTGCTAAGGTTACGTCCGTCACATCGTCTGGTTGCTAAGGTTTTGTCCGTTACTTCGTCTAGTTGCTAATGTTATGTCCGTCACTTCATCGGGTTGCTAAAGTTACGTCCGTCACATCATCTGGTTGCTAAAGGTACGTCCGTTACTTCGTCGGGCTGCTAAGGTTATGTTCGTCACTATGTCTGGTTACTTAGGTTATGTCCGTCACTTCGTCGGGTTGCT
>JAUMGZ010230749.1:0-11050 GCA_032359645.1 Pododesmus macrochisma
GGACGGGAATCGAACTAGGAGGTGAAAGGCTTATGATTACAAGTCGGCGACTTTAACCACTAGGCCACCGCGGCCCCCATTGTATGTGTGTGTCTATAGTAACTATGCTTCTCTTGTTAGATACATTGTATGTGTGTGTCTAATGCATTGTATGTGTGTCTATGGTAACTATGTGTGTCTATAGTAACTATGTGTGTCTATAGTAACTATGCTTCTCTTGTTAGATACATTGTATGTGTGTGTCTATAGTAACTATGTGTGTCTATAGTAACTATGCTTCTCTTGTTAAATACATTGTATTTCTATTGTAACTATTCTTCTCTTGTTAGATTTCTTCTTAGCTGCTCCTGTTCTGCTTGACTGAATCCAATGGATTCAAGGTAGTTTCTCATTGAACCATAACTAGAAAAAAAAGTAAAACATTTAAAACAAGCAGATAATAAAACTGTTATATGTATTAAATGTCCTATCTTTGTTTTCTTTGCAGTGTGACATAGAAAGACAGAACGTTAATCACTATATATTTACATCAGTTAATACTGTTAATATATTGAATCAAAAATATTTCTCTTCTTTGTCAGGTTATGAATAAAACATCTACCGGTATATTCTTACACAAAATTATTCACCAATAAAAAATTTGTGTTTTCTCTTTAATGATATTACTCTTTCATTTTAATCAGTGTGGTGGCTCACAGGTAGAGTTTTCACCTCGATCATGGTCCGGTAGGCTGGGGATCGAATACCTGCCACGTCAAACCTTAGACGTTAAAATAAGGTAAATTTCTCACTCCCTGCGCACTGCTAAGTGCTCAGCATTAGTGGGTAGGAGAAGGACTGGTTGGCTCGGTGTCAGGATAATATGACCGAGTGAAGTATCATGTCAATGTGTCTGCAGTGTGATATTTCAGGAGACAGCACTATAAAGTCGCCATCAATGTTCAATGTCACAAGCAGACACCATCTCTATATTATTAATAGACAGTACAATCCTACTATGAAATACATAATATAACCTTTTGCTTTTTATAAATCCAATGGACGCTTCTATACTTACTTATCTTTGATATACTTTAAGAACTTTTCCATGGTTTTAGGGTGGGCATGAGCAAATGATTTATCCCAATTATATTTTTCTACAACTTCTTTATAAATCCTAGGCCTTATAGGCTCCAATAGTTCCTGTAAGTAAACATACACAAGAACTACACATATGGTTATTTTAATATATACATATAGTTATGCTACATAGTAAGACTGATGACCACTGCTTGAATACATAAAGATATTAATTGAGAAAGCATGACTTGATTATCTCCCTTAGATGGAACCACGCATCCATGAGATATTGTTTGAATACATACAGATATTAGTTGAGAAATCATGACTTGATTATCTCCCTTAGATGAAACCACACCTCCATGAGATATTGTTTGAATACATACAGATATTAGCTGAGAAAGCATGACTTGATTATTTCCCTTAGATGAAACCACACATCCACGAGATATTGTTTGAATGCATACAGGTATTAGCTGAGAAAGCATGACTTGATTATCTCCCTTAGATGAAACCACACCTCAGTGAGATATTGTTTGAATACATACAGATATTAGTTGAGAAAGCATGACTTCTTTATCTCCCTTAGATGAAACCACACATCCATGAGATATTGTTTGAATACATACAGATAATAGCTGAGAAAGCATGACTTGATTATATCTCTTAGATGAAACCACACATCCATGAGATATTGTTTGAATACATACAGGTAATAGGTGAGAAAGCATAACTTGATTATCTCTCTTAGATGAAACCACACATTCATGAGATATTGTTTGAATGCATACAGATATTAGTTGAACAGTATGACTTGATTGTCTCCCTTAGATGAAACCACACATCCATGAGATATTGTTTGAATGCATACAGATATTAGTTGAGAAAGCATGACTTGATTATCTCTTTTAGATGAAACCACACATCCATGAGATATTGTTTGAATACATACAGATATTAGCTGAGAAAGCATGACTTGATTATCTCCCTTAGATGGAACCACACATCAATTGGACATTGGCCTATTTATTACCTGCCAACCTTGAAAACGTCAAAGTGGGGAGATCTGTAGGTTCACAGGGAGATTTAAAGTTTTAGTAAGAAATGAGAATTTTCATAGGGGATATAATGTGTTATGGATGGAATTTTAGTCTAAAAAGAGGGTGCCTCTCTATTTATGGGGGAAACTTGGTATGTATGCTATTTACTCTCATCTAGCAAATTGTGGTCACACTTGTTCAGTGGAACTTATACCAATGACTGATTGATGTATTATTACAAGATACCCAATGTTGGTTTTTTTAATAAGAAAACTCTTTTATGCAATCTGATATAAAACTGAAATCTCTTACACAGTGAGCATATCATGTGATCTGATATAAAACTGAAATCTCTTATTCGGTGGTCATGTCATACGTTGGTTTGATATAAAACTGAAATCTCTTACACAGTGAGCATATCATGTGATCTGATATAAAACTGAAATCTCTTATTTGGTGGTCATGTCATACGTTGGTTTGATATAAAACTGAAATCTCTTATTCAGTGAGCTCTTTAATACCGATTACTTACCTCTGATAAAGCGTAATCAGCAACTATGTTGTCCTCTGACTCCCCGAGTATTGACAACACGAATGCTGATACAATGCCTGTACGATCTTTACCATGAGCACAGTTGATCAATGCTGGCAGGTTCTCCTCCTTACTCAGCAGTTTCAGAGCTGTAAAAGAGGTATAAAAAGAAATAGTATACATTTTTTAAAAGGGTCAATTGAAAACTGTATATGTTCTTGATTAAAGTAAATGGTACCCTAGCTTCACAATCTAAATGGCAAAACAAAAATGACTAAGGTCAACACATCATAAATCTTCTAAAAGTTCATGAAACTTGTCCAAATCAAGAGGTGGAAATCTTCAATACATATTTACAATAAGCAAAGTTTGAAAAGACTTTTTTTTACTAAGTTCAACACACGGTAGATCTTTAAAAAGAAATTCAAGAAACTTCTCTAAAATAAATCTTCGATATACAGTAACTGGAATATCTGTGCAAAGTTTCAAAACAATCCTTTCAATCTGTAAGTGTTCTTGATTACACACCTCTGTACTGTAAAGTTAACAGGCAGAGGTGTACGAACAACGCCATTTTCAAAACAATTAGAAACAACAAAATACAACAATGATAGAAAAAGTATAAATCTGAACAGCTAGAAACTACTGTAACCACCACCACCACCACCATACGAGTTCAGTCTTAGCCAGGCTGTTGTACCTATATTGGTTTACCCGTTGCATTGTCACTTGTAAAATTATTACACACACAACTCATATTTTTCTACAAAATTGTCCACTATCACATAGCCATTTACCAATCAGACTTTTTCATGCAAACAGGTGTAGGTTGACATCAAAATCTCCCTTCTTCTATAGTGCAGTCATTAATATTTAATATGTAACAAATTTATAAATGATGGATTTAAGGCATGTACTTTACATATCTTATAGAAGATATGACATATGACATGCCTTGTATGATATTTATGAAATGATGAAAATTTTCAGACACACTTTATCACACGATTATTTTTCAGATAAATCCTTTTTTATCATGATCAGCTCCATTGAATTTCACGTTGTAGAAGGGAAGAAAACTTTGAACACATTTACAGTTAACATCACTTCAAATGCATTATGATATAAAGACACAAATGGCAACTGATCATGAGCATTTATCATGTGTTTATACATGTACATATTTATATATGCAGCCAATCAAAAAGTAGATCTATAGGAAAGATAGAATAAATGGGGATCTTTACCAAGGAATGTCTTTAATTTTCTTCAAGATGTAAAATTACTTTTTCTGGAAGATGTTAAGAATATAAAGATAATAGTCATTTGTACGAGTTTGGGTTTAATCCATCAAGATTTTTCATTTTGTAATACCCGGTAACAGCAAGTCACTTGCATGCATGTAATATTAAGCCTATTTATAACAATAAATAACTAATAATTGGACACATATATTGTACTGTCTCTACTAGTCCTGTACATGTACAGACCACTTGCACATTTATCGGTTATCTAGTTATATGTGACCATGTACAAGAAAATAGTGACAGAGGAGAAAAATTGTAAATTTTGCTTTTCAACAGATAATTATATATATATATAACGATGCTATATAAAATAGTGTCAAGTGAAAATATCAGATTTTAATTCCCCGTAGTTATTGTGAAATCGGCTGAGAAGTACTGCTGAAAACATCAATCATATTTTACTTTGACGCTTTTTTGTAAAGAATGTTCGATTTCTATGTCTTCATATCGTTGAATTTCAACGAAAGTAACGTGAATTTCTTTTTTTCTTCTCGAAAACTGCACTTGTGTTTTGTTTCCCTTCACCAGACTAGTACTCCACTTCAGGTCGAGTTGATTCCCTCCGCCATATTGAGCGAGGGGGTCCTATAAAACTTTCAAAACATATACAACATGTTGTATTTAAAACACATACCTTTAGTTCTTTTATCTTATTGGAAATAAAGAACATATGAATCCGAATTAAGTTGCTTGACATAAGTAAAGTAGAGATTTTAAAAAGGGAATTCAACTTTTCAAAAAGGAGTTCCCATATACATGTACATACATGTATCATACATCTGTTTGGTATCATTGTCCATATCACATACCCTAAAATGATGCATTGCTATTGTAAGATTAAACAGATATGCCATTAATGTATATACAAAACATCCAACACATCATATTTATTTTGAATTTTTGTTTTATTGTATGAATATAAACAAATATAAATGGAAGCATTTTACAGCTGGTTTTTGTAGAACTTTACACTCTTTGTTCACATTTGTACAATACACAGCGTCTGAAATTACCAGTATTGAATGTTTTGATTAACATCATTTGTGCTTATGTTCTATATTTTATCTATGTTCACTCATGAAAGTTTATACATAAATGTTCCATAAAGTAATGTGGTGATATGTGAACAATATGCTTAAAGACACTGTGACTATGGGTACGACTTAGATTTATCACGCACAAAGAATTTACGGATTTTGCATTACACAATATTACATGAAAAAGTCAAATTATTAAGACAATGGGGAAATATATGCGTTAATAATAAATTATTGGTCCCAATATTGTGATGTCATTTCAATTGAACTTTCAGCCAAAAAAAGCAACATACCTTAGGTGGTAACTTAAAACCATTTTACCACTGAAGAATGATGAATACCGGTAATATAGAAGACTAAGTGATACTGGACAAAGAGAATGTGTCTACAGTGTTTAACATGTGTATTAATGCAATAATATTTCATCAATACATGTACTGTTATGGAAAATAACATTTTAAAACCACTAAAATATAAGCACCAGTCATTTCTATACTGCAATGTACAGTTGTTTTTAATTATTATTTAACCATTTGAAGACTTTTAAACATGATGGTTCATAATGCATTTCATTATGTTTATTGTTACACCAGTAATACTTCTCACAGATACACGATACATATAATGCTGCATATTTTATGATAACGTTATACCGGTACATCATTTCAATACTTTGACCTGAATAAAGTGTTATTTAGCTTTTTGACTGTTGGTCTTGCATGGTTATACAGATAAATCCACATAGTATGATAATTTCCCCTGAGCATGGTTAGAACAAAAAATAAATACACTCGTATGTACATGCTCTCCTGACTTAACTTCTCATGTGATTGTAATGAAACATCATACACTTGTTCACAACCATCATCACTCATACAAATATGTGTTTGGTGCCCCTCGCACCCATGTCAGCGGTCTAGTGATTAATTTCTCTACAGAATTTCACTAAACTGGATACAGGTGTTTTGTATGAAAATACTTGAATGAGTTCATGTTTGCTGCTCCGCGCCCCCTTATCTACAGAGTTATGTTCCTTCTTTTATGTCACTCAAATTGACTTGTCAGCGCTCTAGTGACTTCATGTCTCAATTGAATTTCACTAAATCTTGTGCACATGTTCATTATGACAAAACCTTGATCAAGGACGTGCTTCGAATTTTAGCAAAAGGCTGGGCTTGTGATGTCTTGTTAATATAGTTATCTCCTACATGTAAAACGTAACAGAGAGTACACCAAACTAAATTGGAGTCACGTTGGTTTTGCTGACTTATACCGGGTTTCCTATTAGTTGTTAAGAAGTTCAATTCAATTTATTATATCATTGAAACTTAAACAAGAGGACCAAAGGGCCTTAACGGTCACCTGAGTTGATTACATTTAAATAGTAGTGGTGTTCAGAAGTATAATTGTTGTAGGAAACTGAATAGAAAACTTTAAACGAGTCATAGCAAGCCCTCAAAACATTCTTTGCATTATTTCCTTCAACTATCTAATGCATATGTGTATACAAAAATCTACTGATTTCGAGAAATATGCCTTTTTAGTCTTCCAAAGTGTCAGTGACCTAGGCCTTGACCTTTGACCTAGTGACCTTATTACTTTGTAAAGATGTTCATTGGATTATTTTCTACATCTCTCTAATATACATGTGTATACAAAAAGTGTACTGTTTTCGAAACAAGAGGCCCATGGTGGAGTAAGGTCTGACTGGATTTGCATTTGAATATTTTTTATCCTAGGGTCGACGTCTCTCCTTGAACAAAGTTGGTTCTCCATGCCCTAAAGCAACTACAAACCAAAGGGTTATGCACTAGGCCTTCTAGTTTATTATAAGATTTTTGAAATTATATCAAATTTTCCCCATTGGGGTCTCCAAGTGACCCTCCCTGGGTAACTAGCCCCTCATTTAAACAAATCTGAATCACCTTCCCCTAAGGATGATACAATGTATCCTCAAAGTTTCAATGAAATTGGTCAAGTAGTGTTGGACAAGAAGTCGCAAATGTGAAAAAGTATCATATTTGCTATTAAAAATAGTGTTGAACTCTGACCTCAAAATGTGTTACTTTTTTTTAACCCAGGGTCACGCCTTGAAGAAACTTGATTCTCCATTCCCTAATGTTACTACAAACCAAAGCATTAGGCTCTAGGCCATCTAGATTATTAGAAGATTTTTGATACTTTGTCAAATTTTACCCATTATGGCCCCTATAGTGGTGCCCCCTGGGGGCTGAGCGCCTTCATTTGAACATATCTGAACCCCCTTCCCCTAAGGATGACTTCTTCCAAGTTTGGATAAAATTGGTCCAGTTGTTTTGGACAAGAAGTCGAAAAGTGAAAAGTTAACATGTTTGCAATTTATATAGTGTTGCACTTTAAATTTGACCCCAAAAAGTGTAACTTATTTTGACCCCAGGGTCACGCCTTGAACAAACTTTGTTCTCTCTGCCCTAAAGTTAAACATACCAAAACATTAAGCTCTAGGCCTTCTAGTTTATTAGAAGAAGATTTTTGAAGTTTTGTCAATTCCCCCCCCTTTTTGCCTCCTAGTGGCATCCCCTGGGGGCCCAGCCCCTTCATTTGAACAAACCTAAATCCCCTTCACCTAGGGATACTACCTACTAAGTTTGGATAAAAAAGGTTCAGTGGTTCAGGAGAAGAAGTCGAAAATGTTAAAAGTTAACGCTGACGGACGACGCACGAACGGACGACAGGATTTGTATGAGAAAAGTCCAACTTGTACCTTCTGTCCAGATGGACTAAAAACAAGACTTTGTAAAATCCATTTTTTGATTTTATCAGATAAATAAAGATATTACCAGTTCAAACTCGTCAAACATCTGAACAAGTGATTGTGGTATAAACTCATGGAAACCACACAGGAAGCTGTTAATCTGGGGTTGAATAGCTCTTGTCATTCTAAGTTCTGTTACAAGTTGAACATACTCATGCTATCAAAATAAAATAAAATTGTTTTCTTAAAATAAACATTGTACTTCATAAAATGTACTAAGGTCTTATAAGTTTTTAAGTTTATTTCACATCAGCTTACAAAAATATGACAAAGAAAGAACACATAATAACAAGCAACCCATTAGGCATCAATATTCACCTGGTTTTAACATCACTATCAGAAGATTTGGTTTTTCTTTTTTACTTTATTAGAAGATTTTTTATTTTGTGAAATTTTCCTTACTATTTCATTATAACGACACCAGGTGTTACCATAGATGTACCTTGTTCTTGTTTGTATTTCAATATAAGCATAGATGTACCTTGTTCTTGTTTGTATTTCAATATAATGACACTGTTTTACCATAGATGTACCTTGTTTTCTTCTGTGACTGGAATGGTGGTGCCATCTGCTTTTAACTCTACTTCTTCCATGACACCAAACACATCTGTTTCCACGACGAAGGTCAGGTCCAGACCAAGGTTACTAATATCATGGTCCAGTATCCACTGTAATGTCAACAGTGTTTTATATCTCAGTACTGCTAAATAACAGGTTACATATACTGTACATAGATGCTGAGATGAAAGTAGTAAATACGAAAAACCAAGACGATATTCAAAAGCTGTAAGTCCATTGACATGGGCAAATAAAAAGAAAATGTGGGAAGAAAGGAATGTAGCATAAAACCTTGAAACCAAGTGCCATATTTTCTCCTGTGGCGTGAAATCCTTAGTCAGAAACACAATTATGTGTCACATACCTTCTATGTAAATAGATCACATATACACAAGTTCTAATTGAAACATGAGCAAATCCAAACCAGAATAAATGTTACCTCAAAAATGCTTTGAAATTATGGTTATGTCATAATCCTGTTTTGAAAATATAAATTTAAGCAATAAACTGTTACCCTGTGGCGTGTATTGACGTTTATCAGGACAAAGGTCGGTTAAACCATTGGATCAAGTTGAAATATAAAACAAGAGGCCCATTGGGCCTTAACATCCATCTGGTTTAAATAGGTATATTATGGTAAATATTTGGCATTTGAATACTTTTAACAACAGGGTCATTCCTCAAACAAACTTATTTTTCAAAGCTCTAAAATGAAATATATTCCAAACCATTAAGCAATACGGGTAGGCCTACTAGTTTATTAAAGAAGATTTTTGAAATTTTGTCAAATTTTCCCCCTTAAGGCCTCCAAAGTAGCGCCACACCCCTTCATTTGAACAAATCTGAATTCCCTTCCCCCAAGGATGACTTTTATTAAGTTTGAATGAAATAAGTCCAGTAGTTTTTATAAGAAGTCAAAAATGTGAATAGTTAACTATTTGCTATAGTATTGAACTTTGACTCCAAAAAGTGTAACCTATCTTTGACCCAAGGGTCAAGCCTTGAACAACCTTGGTTCTCCATGCCCTAAAGATACTACATATTAAAACACTAAGCTCTAGGCCTTCTAGTTTATTAGAAGAAGATTTTTGAAATTTATTCAAATTTCCCCCTTTAGGCTCCACAAGAGGCACCCCCTGGGGGATGAGCCCCTTCACTTGAACATGCCTGAATGACTTTCTCCCATTGATGACTTCTACCAAGTTTGGATGTAATTAGTCCAGTAGTTTTGTACTAAAAGGTCAAAAATGTGAATGGTTACAAGTCACATAGCACTTTTCATTACTTGATATTTTTATGAATATTTATTTAATAAATATAATATAGTTAAAAAAAAACAAAAAAAAACGTTTGCTGTAGTGTTGAACTTTGACTCCAAAATGCGTAACCTATTTTTGACTCTAGAGTCACGCCTTGAACAAACTTATTTTTCCATGCCTTAAAGTCACTACATACCAAACACTAAGCTCTAGGCTTTCTAGTTTATTAGAAGAAGATTTTTGAAGTTTTGTTAATTTTTTTTGACAAATTTTCCCCTATTTTGCCCCCTTGTGGTGCCCTCTGGGGGCCGAGCCCCTTCTTTTGAACATCTGAATCTCCTTCCCCTAGGGATACTTCCTACCAAGTTTGGATGAAATGGATCCAGTGGTTAAGGAGAAGAAGTCGAAAATGTGAAAAGTTGATGACGATGGATGGCGGA
Source organism: Pododesmus macrochisma (assembly GCA_032359645.1). NCBI lineage: Eukaryota > Metazoa > Mollusca > Bivalvia > Pectinida > Anomiidae > Pododesmus > Pododesmus macrochisma. The sequence goes on from JAUMGZ010230749.1 coordinate 10,027, forward strand.
CGACAGACGAGATTTGTGTGGGAAAAGTCCACCTTGGACCTTCGGTCCAGATGGACTAAATAAGCTTGCTTAAGTGTTTTTGTTTGAAACATATAAAGTTTGGGTAAAGTCTTAACTTTCACTAATTATATCAGATAAATGCTAAAATGTAGTAATTTAGTTCCTTTTCGTAATCAACAGTTATCTTCTTTCAATAATTCTTTGTTCACTGGATACTACATTAGGGGCAATCCATAATTATCATCCTTTTTCCAAAGTCTGCAAACAGCACACTTTTTTCAAACTACTGCCCCCTGCAGACCTAGAGCTTAATGTTTTGGTATGTAGTAACTTTGGGGCACGGAGAATCAAGTTTGTCCAATGCGTGACCCTGGGGTTTAAAAAATGTTACGCAATTTGAGGTCAAAGTTCAACACTATATATATATATATATATATATATAGCAAATCTGTAACTGTCTGTAACATAAGTCACACAGGGATACTGTCTCAGTGTAACTGCCATTAACAGTGCATATAAGGATACACTCTCTGTATAACTGTCATTAACAGTGCACACAGGGATACTGTCTCAGTGTAACTGTTTGTAACAGTAATAAGTCACACAGGGATACTGTCTTAGTGTAACTGCCTGTAACAGTGCACACAGGGATACTGTCTCCATGTAACTACCATTAACAGTGCACATAGGGATAGCTGTCTCAGTGTAACTGTTTGTAACAGTAATAAGTCACACAGGGATACTGTCTCAGTGTAACTGCCTGTAACAGTGCACACAGGGGTACTGTCTCAGTGTAACTACCATTAACAGTGCACACAGGGATAGCTGTCTCAGTGTAACTGTTTGTAACAGTAATAAGTCACACAGGGATACTGTCTCAGTGTAACTGCCTGTAACAGTGCACACAGGGGTACTGTCTCAGTGTAACTACCATTAACAGTGCACACAGGGATAGCTGTCTCAGTGTAACTGTTTGTAACAGTAATAAGTCACACAGGGATACTGTCTCAGTGTAACTGCCTGT